>JAJMLH010000016.1:251844-271475 GCA_030569615.1 Ogataea rishiriensis | reverse complement strand
TTGAAAGTTTGAGTAGGTTGGTAATATCTGATTCAGAATTGTTTTGTGGATTCTTAAGATTGTCAAACAAAAGTCTAGCCTTGCGAGCTATCTAGAAGACAAATATAATTAAACAAAAAAAACCGAGGAGTAGAAAGGAGAAGGAGAGTGAAAGGAGGATGGAAAGAAGGATGGATAGGAGAATGAAAGGAGGATGGAAAGGAGAAAGGATAGAAGAAAGGAAAGAGAAAGGAAAGGGGAAAGGGTAGGAGAAAGGAGAAGAGAAGGGAGAGAGAAAGGGGAAACTAATGGAAGAGACAAGGGAGACAAGGGAACCAAGAGAGGCAAAAAAATCACAAAAAGGAAGTCCGTATTAGGAAACAACAAAACACTTGCAACAGCCAATCAAACCAGGGGAAATCGGAACAAAGGGGGTAATTTTCCCCCCTTCCCACTTTGCGCGTGGGGTAAAAGCTACCGCACTAAGGATCTTGGCTGTTGGGAGCCAGGCGAGGCCCCACGCGAGGACACTCCCACGGGGCGCTCCCACGGGGACATGCCGCGCGAGCAGCTTGAAATTTGTCTACAAAGTTCCACCTAACAAAAGTGGTGTCAATGGTCCAATCTACTAAGCATTTATGGCCATCTGATTATGATTCTACAGAAGATGCCCTATCCAAGAGTTTGAAGAACTTTATTATTGAGGGATCTCTCTCGGCGACCATCTATGATCAAAGTAGTTTGTACGTCTCTGTTTTTTACTAATCCAGGCTTCAACTGGTACCATCAGAATGAATAAATATAATCGTTTGTCATTTCAGAAGGCTGTTGATACGTATTAGAATAAATATGGTACATGCATGACCCCAACCTTATGTTCAGAACTTCTTGTAGTAGTTGTAAACCCTACTCCAAAAGACTTCCTCTTCGTCAACCTTGATGACCCTTTCCCCACCGTTGATTCCATGCAGAACCAACTGTAGATTGTTCCAACCAAAGTGATACTGCAAAAACACAGTCATGCAGAAGGCATAGAGCAACTTGTAGTCGGAATACACCAGCATTAGACAGACAATCTTACAAACCATGGCATCACTGAACGATTCCAGCAGTTTCAAGAAATTGTCAAAGTTTAGTAGGGATAGATCATCCTTGAAATCAGCCATTAGATACCTCCTAAAGGATGGGTTCGTCTGAACGTTCGAGTTGAACTTGTTGATGAACGATGGTGTGATAACGTGCATGTTCAACAGCGAGAGGGTCTTGAAGGTTAGTTCCGAGGAGAATCCAGACGATCTTAAAGAACTCACCATTTTCAGCGTTGGACAGAATCCCCAATTTTGACTCTTGATTGTTGACATGAGTTGGTCAACGGTGGTTCCCAGATTGAACTTTTGCTCTTTGGGAAGGGTAAGGTTCCCAGTGTTGTTCAACCGAGCAATCTTACAAAACAACAGATACTTCTCCTCTGGTTTCACCTCGGATCTCCACATCAACTTTTTGATCTCGGATAGGTTAGAGTAGGATAGTGTATCCTTTGTTGAGAGATAGACCAACCTGGCATCACCAATCATTCGGTCTCTGTTTAGCTGTTCTCTTCTGGATGCTTCCTTTCTATAAATCTTTCCCTGTTTCTCAACCATCAGTTGGAACTCCTTTTCATGCTTTAAAGATTCATGCTTGTTCTTTGGTGGTAACCAGATGGGTCTGGTAAGAGTCAACTCCTCCATCTTTTCGTTTGAGATCAACTTCAAATCATCAAGAGGTTGACCGTTCTCGTTGAGAATGTTGCCATGGGTCGTTGGGATCTTTGGTATCAGTTTTGAGCGTCTGCTAAACTCCTCGTCCAGATTGTTCCGTATTGAGTATTCATAGAAAGTGGACAACTGTTGGGCCATTGGATTCAAATTACCAAAGGAGGAGTGTTTGGATAGTGTAGGGCTTGGAAGGTAACCACCTGTGGTTGCATTAGCGGTTTCCATGTTCTTCTTCTTTGTGGATCCCGAAGAGCGTATGCTGTTGTTTGAGCTTGTGCTGTGTGGCCTTGTTGTCGTCTCCGGCTGGGCATACCTGGACAGATTTCCCGGTAATGGACTAGGAGGCAAGACATCCTTTTCCTCGTTGTTCCATGCCTTTCTCAACAAGTCCGAAGACTTGTTGTAGTTCGAACGGTTCATCATTGAGGTTGCCGATTTCATGGCGATGGGAACGTTGAAGACGCTCGATTCATCCGAGATCACGTCGTCCTTGTCCAAATCGTCGTACAGCTTGTACTTTTCAGCTTTCGAGAGCATCTTTGAACTTTTTCTTCTCAGGATTGGTTTGATTCTAGGATCCTTTTGCTGGATCAAAGTTGAGGAGCTTGAATTCAGAGTCGTCTGGCTTGCAAAACCGGGATTTACGAGGGAAGGCATCGATTGGAAGTTATGGGCGGCGATTCTTCTTTGGTAGGCTTTCATCTGATGCTGTGAATCCGTTTGAGGTTGGCCATGCTGCTGTTGGATCTTATGCTGTTGCTGGTGTTGGTGGCTATGAGAGAACGGGCTTGCCGTTGAATACTGAACGTGCGGAACATTTTGTTGCTGATGTTGCTGATGCTGCTGATGCTGTAACGAGGATTGAATCTTTGAGAAATCTGTGGAGGATATGCTTGTTATGGAGGACAGTCTAGACGTGGAACCGGCGGTAGCATCCGATCCGTCTGAACTTTCTGTTGACAGTGGTCTTCTTTCAACGGTGTTTCTTGGAGGATGGAGTGGAAGGCTATCGCTTGGGGTATCGCTGAGCACCTGACTACCGTTTTTGTCCAGGCTTAGTGTAGTCATGTTTGGATGTGATGATGAGGTGACGGTGGATGCGGATGAGAGAGACGAAGATCTATGCGTGATTGTGTTCAAAACAGTATCACTGGGCCTTTTCACGAGTTTGATTCCCAATCCATTGTGAGCATTCGATGGAGACGATCCTGAGATGGAATAGAAAGGTTGCTGCTGTTGCTGTTGTGGAGAATATTGGTTTTGGAGATGATGATGGTATGTGTGACTAAAGCTGGGCGAAGAGGATGGGGATGGGGAAGGTTTGAAATTTCTTGCCTGATGACTGGGTAGCAGTTTTGAGCTAGTGAATTTTGAAGGATTGATAGGGATCTCCAACAGATCATTCTCCTGGAGACAGGGCAAGGTATCCGATGGGTTTTCGGATGTTATCTTCATGTTGATTGAAAGCGATGGAGCTATAGATTCAAATAGGTTGGCTGATTCAACGCGTTAGAAGCAAAAAAAAGTGAGACTAGAGACGTGGTTAAGCAATCTGATAAAAATTGGTGAAAACGAGTGTGGGTCAGTTTGATATGGATAGGCTCTTTGAGATTATAATGCTGCTATTGAATGAAGTATAATCTTGTATATATGGGTCATATGTTCTGATTGCTTGATTGGTTGAATGAAAGTTTGCTAATTGGTTCTTGGTAGGTCGAAAGTCTAGAGCAACAGAACAGAGCGCAGCCTCAAGTGATTAGTTTCGAATCAAAGAAAGAAGACGGGTGACACCAAATGAACAACGACGTGTGTATGAATGAATGAGAATATAATTCGTTGCAAGGCCTTGTCTTGTGGAATCAAGGATGGAGAAGAGAGATGAAGTTTTGAGAAAGTGAAGAGATGCAGCACAAAAAAAGACTATGAATATACAGAGAGACGCAGAAGAGAGGTACGATGTGTTTGTTGGCTGTATTTACCTATGGTGAAACTTCGTATACAAGAGAGACAAAAAACACGGGAGGGTAGTGAAGGAAAGAGATTCAACAAGCCAAACAAATGCAAAAACAGTGCAAACAGACGCCGCTGGTGCAAGATGAACAAACAGAGAAATAAACAAACAATCAACAGCATGAGACGGATAATGTAAAATGCAACACCAACAATATCCAATTCCACCTCTCGCAGCCTCACGCTACCCTCCACCCACAATAGCGGGCCTCACCGGGATCGCAAAGCAAATCAAAGCAAATCAAAGCAAAGCACAGCACAGCACAAGTAATATCCAGCCTGGGGGGCCCTTTCTCGTCTCGGGTTTGAAGGCTTAAGAGGATGTGCAAGAAGACCCCTACGGGTGTTCCAACCAGCAACTGATCCGGGAATTGCTACGCCATGGCGTGCATACTTTCAGGTCTTAGCACTGGTGATTCTTAGCAGTTCTTGGTAGTTTTTTAAGTTTTAGAATCCACATGGCGTGGAATAGTAAATAAACACATCGACATGTAACATAGAACGAGTGACACGAGATGGATATAGAGGCGTTGGTGAGACCACATTACAACAGACCAGATCAGATCAGTTGATTGAGGAGTTATATACAGTGGATTGATTCGATTCGAATCCGTTAGATCACATCTAGACAGATGACAGTTCTGGAAACATTGATTGCTTCAACCAACCAACAGGCAAAACCTTCGAGGAGTATTCTAAAAATAGACGGTGTAACCTGGTGGCCGCACTGAAATGTTTTGTATGGAACGAAAGTAATTTGATATGGGGTCCGGCCTTCATTTGGCGTGTCAAGGAACAACCTGTAGCTTTTACAGTCCATCCATCCATCTGTAGATAGAAGTGGAGATGGAGAGACAATGTAACGTGGTGGTGGAATGAAATTCAAACGACTAAGGAGCAACCCAAAAGAGCAAGCTTAATGACGGATCGGTGTGTAGAAAGTGCTCTCCTTGTGGAGTGTTTCATCTGCCTATTTGGGGCGGCACGCATCTATTCTTATGCTGCTGCCTGTTGGGAAGGGCCCGCCGCTGGCCCAATCATGCCAGGGGAGATGGTCAATCAAAGACCGATTGGTTAGAACGGATTGATGGTTTCAAGAGTTGTCAACCGAACATATCCACTTACATTTGATAACGATGGTGATTGAGGTACACCATCGATACAAATGTATGATTTACCACCGTAGGATTCGAGTGTAACTGTTTCTCTCTGGCTGTCCGTTTGACGGACTGAACTATAAATAGAAACCCCGTCGATCGTCCCCATGCCACCACCGGTTGCTTTGTAACAACACCCCATTGATTCCTACTGAAACGAGCCACCAGAATCAAACAAACTGACGGTTTTTCAACTGACACAACTATAACATGGAGTAGCGTATATATAAGTGTATAGAGAGAGTATCAAGGGCTTTTTGCCGCTGCGGGTGAGCTGTTGCCAGCCAGGGCTGGGTGGAGGAGAGGAGAGGAGAAGCCATCACCGGGGAACCAGAAAGCCCACACCGGGGATTGTCACGGGGGAAGAAGTCCAGGTCGATCGGTCGATGCGATCAACAGCCAGCCAGCCAGCCAGCCAGCCAGCGAAAACGGCACGGCTCACAGCTCACAGCTCACAGCTCACAGCTCACAGCATCCGCTCTCCCTCGCCTCAACTGTAAACACCAGCAAGAAGCAACGAAGAGGGAAGGGAGGAAGAAGTCCTTTAATATATGCCCTCTAATTCTAGATACCTTGCCCACTCTAACAGTCACCCTCTCCTATCTATTTCTCCTTCAACAATCCATCAATCCTCCCTGCCAATCTATCCTTGATCGTTCCCATCTACCTTCATAAACATACCTTCGCTTTCGGACATTCTTCAGAGACGCTTCTCTCCCACTAAATATCAAAACAAAGTCTCAAAGCAAAGAACCTTTCTTTCTTTCTCTTCTCTTTGATTCCATCCTTGATTTATTGCTCTCTCCAAGGATCACACTACACTTTTGAATAGCATATTACCTCTGTTTACTGTCGCTTCTTAGAGGAATCTACGACTCCATCGGATATTCAACAAGAATAAAAAGCATAGATAGATACATAAATACCATTGCCAAGACCAACTTGCAAAGGTAAACAGTCTCGAAGGGAAAAAAACTGAAGATCCACCAGGTAGACATACACATACACTTTTACCAAGATACAATTAAAGTATTCACCAATATCGGAAGCCATTACAACTGTATTCTTATAGACTCTTACAGGACCCACACCCATCAAACATTCAAACACTCATCCGAATAACCGTACAAAATGGCATCAACAGCTGTCACTGTCGGATGTGCCGTTGGTATCCCTACAGGTGTTGTTTTGATCTTTGTCTTGATGCTCTGGTATAGGCAGAGGCTGATTGGTAAGAAAGAACTACAAGAAGACTCTCTGGAATCCGAACAGGAAGATGGAGATTTGGACTTGGCACATATAATAAACACAAACAAGGAACAGGCAGATACTACAGAATCAGGCGATTCCACCACCCATAGCCATCATGATAAGACAGAAAACGGATCCCAGTTGGATCTTGAAAATGGTGGCCAGGTGCTAACCAACAAAACCTACCTCATAAGGAAACAGTCCAAAATCATGGGCTTGAAGGTTGTTCCTAAAGCACAGCTGGTTTCACCAACACAAAATACAAGCTCAACAGACTCAAAAAGCTCCCTCCACAACAACAACAACAGCCCAAACGAAGGAACCCTTCAACGAACGCCAGGATCACTAGATCCAACTACACATCAACAACATCCCTCATCCTCCTCCTCTAGAATGCCATCGACATCCGTTCAAAACCAAAACTACATCAACTTTTACGAATCGGTCATCCCTGTACTGCCTATAGCTGCAAACTCAGGCTCAGGCTCGTCGGCACCTTCGCTCAAAAACCAAAACTTCTCGGAGGATGATCATCATTCCACCTCGTCGGCATTCGTCAAGCAACACAAATCACAAATGTCACTACAGACAGAATACATCAAACAGCTTCACATGTCGGACTCTTCCTCCTTCCCAAAATCAGCACAGCTGATGGCAAATACTACCCCTTCACAGATAAACTTGCTAAACAACTACATGAACGTTTCCTCTCCTTCGGCATCCTCTCCTGCAAACTCTAGAGCTGCATCGTCGTTGAACCTGTTGAACGGTACAACAACGCCCTCGAGGAAACTGAACAACACCAAATCGGTTGGCTCGTTCGATCTGTTGAGTACCAGAGGAGCTTCAAACCATTCCTTGTTGATGTCCACTGTCAAGCAGGATGCTGAAACCACCTCAAAACTGCCACCACCACAGCCAAAGTTCGAACAACCTCCTGCTCAGGCCTTAGCATTGCCTCTTCCAAACACTCAAGTTGAAGATGACAACCACGATGATGATGATGATGAACTAGACAAGCCAGAGCTAAGCCAGTCCCCATTTGACACTCCTCCTCGTCAATCACATTACATATCCAAAACTTTTGACGATGAAGAAGAGAATGATCTACCCATAGTGAACATGCAACAACAGGAGCAGCAGCAGCAGCAGCAGCAGCAGCAGCGCAAGGTGCTGAACAAATCGGCTTCAGTTTCAACTTTTGGTACAACAGACGGCGAAGACAATTTTGTTGACGCCAATGAGAATGGCGGTGTGCAACTTGATGATTCTGAAATGGATTACTATTCAAACTACAAAACCAACAAAAAACAGCTACTAGATAGCGTCATGAAAGGATCCATCTGATACACAGTTGTATATGTATGTTATTCATTGGTGTTTTTATACGTTCTTTTTTATGTACAATCAAACAAACAGTATATCGCACTCTCTATCAACAGCTGAATGTCATACCTTTGATACTGCGACCTTCTGAAAATATTCCTGAACACATATGCATATTTAGTATAAAAGAGTTGGTCTCAACAGAAGTAAACTGGGCTTTGACAACAGAGAGAAAGAAAAACCAAATATTCTCATGAATTATGTGGGAAACTATATACAACAAAAGGACAAGGACAACACAACAAACACCTACAAGGCCAAATCGACACTATCATCGGTCAACAAGTCGATCCTATCGCCATTCTCCATGACCAACGCCCATTCGCTGATCTTGAATCCTTGAAGCCTGTTGACTCTGCTACCCTTCAACACCATCAATGCACTTCCCTTGTCCCCACTGACCCAAACGGTCAAATCGATGATACCTTTCATCGTGTTCAACTCACCCTTGACGTAGGGAAACAATCCATCAAACGTGATCTCTTTACCAATGGTATCCCTGGCAAGCTTGGACCTACGTAGGAAGTACATCGTACCGTTCATCACCGGAGACGACACTTTCTCATAGTTGAAGATTCCAAACAACGAGACAGACATCACTATCGAAAAGATCAAGAATGAAAGCCTTGCTCTCTTCTGGCTAAGGAGTGGATCGGGCAATGGGCCGGTGTTTATCGTCATTGGTTTCGAAAGCGTCTTCTTTCCGGTCTTTGGATCCGTTAGAATTATCGATGATGGTTCGTACATCTGGGATGGAAGTGTTGAATTTAGACGAAGGAGTTGGCTGTTGAGTGTAACCCTTTGGAAAAGTCCTAGTCCTAGCCCTTGAAGATGTCCTGGACGTAATGACCTTAAAGCATTTCTCGTTATCGGTAGCATCTCTTTATGGGTTTATTCTGTATTGTATAGTGATTGATGAAGTATCTATCGCCTTGTACAATGTAGATGTTACAGAAGAATACCAAGTTGTTTTTACAAAGAAAGCTTTGTAAATATTCTTGTTTTGAGTAAAGCAAAGCTAATAGTGAACGATTGAGCGCTGCAGAGATTTTGTCTCAGGCCGTGAAATGAGGTGAGGTGAAGGAAGCGCCTCTTTGCACCGTTGGGGCACACTAGGGCTACTCTTTTGATCTGTTTTTATCCAGATGATGCTTTCCACTTGATAAAAATCCCAGTATTCAGTCTTCATCTGTCTTTAGAAAAACACAGTCAAAGTCTTGCTTCATTCCTCTTATCTTGTGGGCAATAATCATTAGCCTCTAGCTCACAATGTCAGCCACAGTGTCGGGAACTGCAATCCACAAGAAGAAAGCTGGAATGCTTTCCATCCTTGAAGAGGAATACCCTCCAAAGCTGTCCTGGAAATGCATAGATTCGAACGTTGCCACCCCATTGGTGGAGATACCTTTGGACAGAATTGCAAATCTAAAGGCAACACCGGCAACGTCCGACAAGATGATGCTGAAGATTGGATTGGTCCAAGATTCACCAACAGTTCAAGAAGGGGAAGGAAACGCAGGGCAACAAGAACCTCCAAAGAAGAGTAACGAACTACTCTTTGGTTTCAACAACAGAGTCACAATGGACAACATCAAGAATGTTCTACAGCAAGTGATAGCAAGAAAGAGGTCCTCGGTGAATGCTGCTGCCTCTGGACTGTCAACTCCAAACGATGGTGGGAAAGATGGTTCTGGCACTGGAACACCACTCCCCATGTCCGAAAACACTGCTGAAAATGACGAGTTTTTGGCAAATCTGTTGGATGCCAAAAAACTATTGAAAAATCTGGTGTTACAGCAAAGATTGCTACGAGACAATCCTTCCTTGATGAAGACATTCACCGAGGCTGTGATCAAGTCAGGATTGGAACCGGAAGAGTTTTGGTCAACAAGGGTTCATCTTTTGAGATCGTATGCCATTCAGAATAATCAAAAGAGGGGACCGTATAACGTGTTGAGTACTATCAAACCAGTTGCTTCGAGTGAGAATCAGGTCAATGTCTCCGTCACTAGGGAAAAGATCCATGAGATATTCCAACAGTATCCAATCGTGAGGAAAGCCTACGACGATACCGTTCCAAAGATTAGCGAGGGTGAATTTTGGTCTCGTTTCTTCTCGTCAAAGTTGTTCAGAAAGTTGAGGGGTGAAAGAGTCACTTTGCATGATAGGGGTGACATCACCCTTGACAAGTATCTATACTTCGATCCTGATTATGACGGAGAGGAAGACGACGAGGATATGGAAAAGCTTTTGGAGGAGAAGGATAAGGCGGATAATGGTGGTGACACAAAGAGGAGACAGGAAAAAGAAAAAGAAAAGAAGGGACAAAGGGGCAAAAAGTACGGGAAAAAGAGACAGTCTGCTTTGCAGGAGTCCATACAACATGCCGAGGACAAACTAACAGCCACAAAGAAAAAAGTCAAGTTGTTCAACGATGAAGAGCACAAGGTTTCCAAGTTTATTGATGTTTTGGGTAACGAGGAGGATGACTCTCAAAGGAAGGGTAACACGCCCGATATCACGATGAAACCAGATCAAGACCCAGATCTTGTGAACGTTATGAGAACCATGAACAGGTTGAGTAGAAGAATGATGTCCAACATTAAAGACTCAAAAAACAGTGGCAATGGTGGCAAGGATGAAAACAATACCGTGATTGAGGATAACTCGGATGCACAGTTTGAAGAAGAGTTAGAAATCAGAGATTTGGAGCCCGTCCATGCAGTTGAGTATAACGAGCTCAAGTATACACAGAGGTCAAATATTGCCTCAAACATCATCCCTGATGAATTGGTACTGCAAATCAAAGCCCAATCTCCTCTAAATCCAACGTTGAACGAGTATGATCAGTTCATCTCTGTTTTCAAGACGCAAATCTCAGACGGAGAACCTCTTGAATTGGCGAGCGTTTATTCAGGCTCTAAGAAGAGTATCTATGACACCTACAGGGAAATATCCAACATTGTCAAGAAGAACTCGAAACAGTCCAATCAATCATGGAGTAATTCGAGACTTCTTGACTCTATTGTGTCTGCAGAAAGGTCTTCTTCCGGAACAGCAATGGAAAAGGAAGATGCAGAGGTTGAAATTCCTGAGGCCAATCTCGAAAGTTTGAGGTTGACACATTCAACCTCGATGGAGTTTTTAAGGCATTTTTGGTTACACTTCAACTCTGTCTCTAGTTCGTCCATTTCAACAAACACAAATTTCAAGAGTGAGCTAATTCAACTAAGAAAGTTATATTTCAGCGTCGTGAAGTGTGTCGAAAGGGTTACCTCCAGTCTCAACGGACTGACCAATGGTCAGGATAAGGAGGTTGGTGAAAGAATGATGGCTCCATTGGTGGAAAGTTTGAATTCTGCATTGAAGAAGTACGAGGCTGCAATTGTTGAATCGAAGTGACACTTTCGAACTGATCCGGCATGTTCTTCTAGTGTGATCTTTAGCACTATGTAATGTTTTTTTTGTGAAGATGTGACTCTTCAAATGAAGGGTTGAGAATAATGAGAATACGAAGAAATAATATATACACAAAAAATCAAAGATGAAAAATTGAGCTGCCGATTTCATGTGGGGCCATATTTTGAATCTTACGAAATATTGTTCAACTCTTTGAACTTATCCCAGGCCTGATTCAAGGTGATGAACACACCATTGGCAATGAGTTTCTTTTCCGTACTGACTTCGGCGGATATCTTATCTGGATGCGTCTTAGCAACGGCCTTCATGTATGTTATTTTGACTTTTTTGTCAAGAACCAAATCGGTCAAGCTGACAGGTTTCCATTGCAGTTCTGGCCATAGGATGAGATGCAACGAGGATAACAATGCACGAAGATTATCCTCTTTTCCCTGCTTCCAAGAACGGAGTCTGGATTCAATCTGATCGTGCAGTTGAAACTTTTCATTCTCCAAGGATTCTGCAGTGGCATTTTGCTGCTTGACTCTAGCAACCGCCTCGTCTGCAGTGGAAGGTTTGTTAGCAGCCGAACCCGCTGTCTTTGGCTTAAATGCTGGTTTTGGCGTTGCTTTTGGTTTTGGCTTTGGTTTTGGTTGAAGCACCGAGGTGCATCTATTCTTACCGTCCATGGTTGGCTTCGAGGATGATCCGTTTTCTATCAACTTGTTGTAGCATTCCAAAGACTCTTTGAATTTTTCCAAATGTTCCAACGATTCCGCCTTTTTGGAAAGCAGTTTGATCCAAAAGGTTTTAACAGACTTGTCCTCTTCTAATGTAACGTTGGCTAGAGATGCAACAGACTCGGATATTGTTGATGAGATCAAATCTAAACCCTGGTTGGAGCTTTCCAACTGTTGCTTTGGATTTCCCAACTTTGAGTAAACGATAGAGAGATTAGAATAGGCCATTATGCGCAAATAGTGCTGTGGAGGTAGCGCAGATAATGAGAGCTCATAAAATTCCAATGCTTTGCTGAAGTCTCCATTTCTGTAAAACTTGGATGCCTGTTCCCTGTTGGAATTGAAGCTTTGTAACTGCTGATCAGTAATAGGCGTTGATGGTAAAGAGACGGCTTGCTTCCCAAGGTTCAATGAAGAGTTCGAACTCGACTTTGAAGACCCATTGCGCCTCCTAGCGGAAGATGTGTAGATGACTTCTTCACTCACGTTGGAAGAGCGCAGTTTGTCTAACCTTGACTGCTGAGGAACCTGAGAAACAGGCGGCGTGTTCATGAGGTCAAACAGTGCTTCGTCAGCAGGCTTGGATTTTTCAACTTGCACCTTTGGGACCACGGGAGAAGGCGAATTATTGCCAGAGTTACCTCTTGTCGAGCCTGTTGATGAATCATGCCTTCTCCTTGGAATCGGAGCGTCATAAATTGATGACCTATTAGAGTCTTCGGGTGTCCTTCGTCTTGGAGCAGGCTCATCGAACACAGAAAATTTAGCTTGCGTCTGTTCTTTCCGTTGTTGATCCTGCTGCTGCAATTGTCGTTTCGCTTCCTTATCCTTCTCTAGTTTCAACTGTCTATCCTTTTCTCTCTGCCTTTCAATTAAGCGTCTGATAGTCTCAGGATCCATCTCTTCTTCGTCTTCTAGGCCAGGAAGTTTGATAGAATTGGCCTTATACTTCACCTGGTTTCTCATCCATAGAGGCTGGTTGTTGTTCTTTTCGAACTGCTGTTGCTTGTACATGTCCAAACCTTGCTGCAGCTTCTTTCTACCCGATTGAAATAGAAAAGATGCCTTGGAAACAAACTCGTTGGAAAGGTCGTTAACCATGGATGCAATGTCATCGTGTGACTGTTCTTGATAGTGCTGTTGTCCCTGATGGTTATCGTCTTCCAACTGTGAAGCTTGTTGTTGTCTATGCGAATTTGTCTTTTGGTGTGCAGCACTCATCAAGTAGGAGATGGCACCGTTGATATCATCACCAGACTCTGTACTATCCAAAGCGGCATTCGCTTTTTCGATGGGGAATCCCATGTCAATAAGCTCTGCCAATGCCTGGTCTCTTTTATCCATGTTCTGCGAGCCCTTGTTCTGCGATGGAGCCTGCTGTGGCTGCTCGTACTCATGCTTCTGAGCAGATGAGTTTCCGACGAGATCTTGGTTGCCAAACAGGTCAACGTCCGATTGCTGTGTTTGGGTAGCGTTCTGGTCCTGACTCAGCGGTGTGACAGAACCCGAGGATGGAGGCACAGGGCTCCCAAAGAAATCATCCAATAAATCTATTGTATTTGGTTGTGATCTTTTTTGGGGTTGTGCTGGATTTGGAGTGGTAGGCTTGGATTTTGGGAGACTATCAAATATTAGATCATTTCCGTTTCTATCGCCGGTGGGGTTGTTATTAGCAGGGGAAGGTGAGCGCAAACTGTCGAGCAAATCAAGATTGGAGGTCCATGATAGATTGTTGCCGTTGCTATTGCTGGCTAGCGACTGGGAGGAGTAGTTCAACTTCTGGGACAGACTGAGGTTAGATTCCTTCTGTTTCTTCTGGCCATTAGAAGAGGTCAAAAGATCGGCAAACAGATCCTTGGACATGTCAGTGAACTGCTCTAGCTATGAGATGAAACCTGACTTATGCAATTGCTCACTTGCTATGCGATTTTCAGTGGGCGATATGCTAAATCAGTGTCAATTGGGTTTCGAGGTTTAGGTATTGATTCACCTGTAGTTAGTGCTACATGGGCTAGTTTGATGTCAAACAAGACAAATTATCAGTGCTGTTGTCAGTATTTCGAATCCATCCAACCATCCGACCTGGGATAGATCGATCGGCATGGACCCATAGATCTGCACACGCCACAGTCCCAAGTAACCAGCCACATTTGGTAAATTGTGGCTGATGCATAATGCCAGATTTTTTTTTGGCTGAAGAAAAAAACTGTGAGAATTTTCACAGCTTTCCGTCAAACGTTGTAACTACATAGATAAAAACTGACGCTAACAACTCTTGTTAAAAAGACGATAGATACTCTAGATCTCCCTTTTCACAAGTTCAGCAACTGCAAAGTCTTTTATTGAAACAAATACACAACAACCATGCATTTAATGTACACCCTTGGCGACGACGGAAAGAGAATCTACACTTTGAAGAAGGTGACGGAGACTGGTGAGATCACAAAGTCTGCTCACCCTGCCAGATTTTCACCAGATGACAAATACTCAAGACAAAGAGTCATCTTGAAGAAGAGATACGGTATGCTACCTACTCAAAACTAAATGTCAAAAAGATGCAGCTCAAACGAAGAAGCATGTTTGTGAGGAGTTATAGTCCGTCAATCATGGGCAGCTAATACATTTCTGTTCCCACTGATTGCAATGTCAATCTTCTTCGTCGTTTGGTGCATATGGCTTTCCACAATATTATTATTTCGCTATATGTTGTTTTGGATTTGATGGTTTGGCTTTGATTGAGCCTATTGCTCGTAGGAGGTTTCAAAACGGCTTTGAGCATTTACCAAATATAGCATATCTTTCGCTTGGATATAATCTTCCTTTTTATGTACCATAAATTACAAAGTTACACTAGTATTTGATGGGAAGACCGATAAGACTATCGGGCTTTCATAATTTCTTGTACCAGTATGCCTTACCAGTGAATCTTCTAAAAAGGAAACATACAAATTTTGTTGATCGTTTAACGCCAATAACTGAATTGCAAATTTGTAGTTGATAGATTCTACACAGCGCACTTTGAATCCAGCAGCTGCCTGACGTGAACTTTGACCGAAGTGTATCCCAACGAAACCCAGCGATATAGCAAACAGCACTGTCAAGAAGTTGCACGTAGATGGTTGGTCTCCGCTTCCATGCCGAGACCGTTTCTTACCTTATCAAAAGGAAGCGGAAAAGACAAGACACAAGTAGAAGATTATGATGGGAAGATGCCTATTCTATGATTGGATCATCAAGTTTTCCTGTCTTGACCAGAAGAAACTCGGCATTTTGAGTGTAACGCGTCCAAAGGTCACTTATCAAGACAACCTTCTCGTTCACGGCACCAATATCTTCCAATTCATTGTTGACTTTCACTATGTTTGTGTTAAGTTGGGCCTATTTCAAAGAATTGTGTTAGTAAATCTGTAAAGGAGAAGAGAATCGTGTTAAACATCACATACCAGGTTATTGATGATTCTTTCGTAGATTCCATCTTGGATTTTCTCCTCAGGATTTTCCATCGGCCTATCCGTGCTCATGTTGACAGTATTGGACTATGAAGTTTCTGAACAGTCACTATGATGAAGTAATTACGCAATAGAAAGGAGGTAGAAGAAGGATACCGTTAGTCCAGTTTTATCAACAACAACACGCTTCATCTGACTTACAGCTGTACCAGGTGGATCTGTTGACACGCGTCGATCGACGACCCATCCCAGCCACTCAGATCGACTGCACAGCAATCAAAAAAAAAACCCCAACTTTCAACCTCAACCTCCGTCTTGAGCCCCTATGACGTTATGTTGTGGGAACAACCTGTCATGGCTTGACTGACTATATAAGCACTGTTATATCCCTCGTGGAGAAAACGTTCCACTTGCCAGTTTATATTGATCAACTTTTGATATATGCTTCAATCGATTAACCATTGAGCATATTTGACAACTACAGCAACTACTACCATTTACCACCACTACAATGGCAATCAAGGTTGAGAACTATTTGGCCGATGCAAAGGCACCAATCACCAACCTAACGGCAAAGAAATTCTTTGAGCAGTTGACCCTCGAGGAAAAACTTTATGCCCATTACATGTCCAAGGCAGGCCATTGGGGATCGAGGGTTGTCCTAAGATCCGTCTCTCCAGAGTCCGAACTTATCTTTGATTTGATCTTGACGATCCATAAGTCTTTGAAATCAAACTATGACGATTTGAAGGTTCATCTTGGCGAGGACAACGTCAAGAAGTATCTCGAATATGCCTCTCAATTCTTGGCCAATCTGGGGAACTACAAATCCTTTGGTGATGTCAAGTTTGTTCCAAGGATTCCACTTTCCGACTTTGAAACTTTGGTTGAGTTTGTCAACGATGAAACATGCTTGCAACTCTTCGAACAGGTGAGAGGTCCAATTTATGACATTGATGAATCCAGTGCATTACTAGGTTGGACCGACAAGGGCCATGTCAGTGGTTACTATCTAAACCAAGTGTCAAAGAAAGAGGCAGAAGCTGTGAATTCTGCATTGGCAAGCAAAGGAATCATGCCTGAAAACACAAGGGTTGAAAAAAGATCGGATACTGAGTTTGTCGTTTATGTTGCCTGTTCGGCAAGGGAGAATCTAACCGGTTACTATCCCGATTCGATTGCCTTTGAGTTGAACGGTAAGCCAACCTCCTTATCCTTCCATTTTGGTGATCATTCGAGGGAGTTTGAAAAGATTGTTGAGAATTTGAAAGAGGCAAAGAAGCACTGTGCCAACGAGAACCAAGAGTTGATGCTTGCCAAGTATATCGAATCGTTCCATACTGGTTCGATGAAGGCCCATTACGATTCCCAGATCAACTGGGTCAAGGATATTGGTCCTGCCGTTGAGACCAACGTTGGTTTTATTGAGACCTACAGGGATCCTACCAACACCCGTGGTGAGTGGGAGTGTCTAGTTGCCATGGTCAACAAGGAAAGAACCGCCAAGTTTGGCGACTTGGTGAACGGTGCAAGACTGTACATTGACCAACTTCCATGGTCCAAGAGTTTTGAGAAGGATATCTTTACACCACCGGATTTCACCTCGTTGGAGGTGTTAACAATGACCTCTTCTGGTTGTCCTGCCGGTATCAACTTGCCAAACTACGATAGGATCCGTATCGACATTGGATTCAAGAATGTTTCCCTTGGCAATGTTCTCTCTTCTAGATCGAACAAGGATCCAGTGACTTTTGTCTCTGAGGACGTTCAGGATCTGTACAACAAGTACTCTGTGGAGGCATTCGAAGTTCAGGTTGGTATTCATGAGTTGTTGGGACATGGAACAGGGAAGTTGTTGATGCAGACCGGTGAGAATGAGTTCAACTTTGACGTTTCAAACCCACCTTTGGGTTTGGACGGTGAGGCTGTTTCCACGTACTACAAGCTGGGAGAGACCTGGGGTTCTCTATTCGGTTCCGTTAGTGGTTCGTTCGAAGAGTGTAGAGCCGAGGCGGTTGCCATGTTCCTATTTACGAACAGATCGCTCTTGGAGATATTTGGATTCAAGACCAAACAGGAGCAGGACGATGTCTTGTACATCTCCTACTTGACGATGTGCAGGGCCGGGTTGTTGTCGTTGGAACTATACGATCCGGTCAACAAGAAGTGGGGGCAGCCTCATTCCCAAGCAAGATTTGCCATCTTGAAGACTTATCTGGAGGCCGGCGAAGGGTTTGTCGAGTTGGACTATTCGAAGGATGATTTCTCCGACTTGGTTATCAAGCTGGACAGATCAAAGATTGAGACTGTTGGTCAGAAGGCCATTGGAGAATTCTTGGAGAAGTTGCACGTTTACAAGTGTTCTGCGGATGTTGTTCAAGGTAGCAAGTTCTACATCGAGCAAACCTCTGTGTCTGAGGATATGTTGAAGTTTAGGGATGTTGTGTTGAAGAAGAAGCTACCTAGAAAGCAGTTGATCCAGGCCAACACTGTTGTTGGTAAGGATGGGAAGGATGTTTCGGTGAAGGAGTATGCCGAGTCCGAACTGGGAATGATTGATTCGTTTGTCGAGAGAGAAGTCTAGTTTTTAAAGTTTTTTTTACCGTTTTCTTTTTATACCTTTAAAATAAGCAACACTATCTGTGAGGCACAAATGTAGGATGGAAAGCGACTTGGAGCGTTCGATTGAGCAGAAAGGGACAGGGGGAGGGGGGAAAAGGAATGGAAAAGAAGTGGTACACCGTGACAAAAGGAAGAGTGGAGAAGGCATAGTGGGAAGGAGAGAAAAAAAGTTTAGCGTCAACACTGTTGAATCGGACAAAAAAGTAAAAGAAAGGGGAGCATAAAAAGGGGGAAAGAAAAACCGGGTATGGAAGAGCATTGAAAAGAAAAGAGGAAGTTCGAGACTATATTCCCAACTCGTTCAACGCTGGCAGTCTGACTCCGGTGTTTCCGTTTGGAGAGGTACCGGTTGCGACCGCACCAAAGTGTCCTCTTGTTGGAGAGTACAGGTTGGACAGGGCGAATTGGGACTGCTGTGGGGTATTATTGGTCGAAGAGGAGGAGGCACTGCTAGAGGATTGGTTCAGCACGCTGTTCAGCCAGGTCTTGCGAGTGGCCAGCTGTTGGGTAGAGAACGACTTTTGGGTCTGTGCAGGGGACGTTGCCGTCGAAGAAGGGGCCGTTGAGACCGAGGAAGGTTCTGAATCGTTCGTTGAGTTTATCAAGAACGAGACGCTATGTGGGGAGTTCAATCTTGATCCTGACGGGGTCACTTGGAGGTACTGATGATGGGCAGGCTGCTGGCTGTACTGTTGTTGCTGCTGGCGTGGAGGAGCAGTTGTCAACGGTGGGATTGGAGAATGTATGTAGCTCGACATCATTGGGGAGAAGACAGAAGGAGAGTTTAGACTGATACCACTCGTTGGAGTTCCCATCTGTTGTTTGTGCTGTTGATGATGGATGTACTGTTGGGAGGAAGGAGGCGAGTGGTTTGAAGGGGACAACGAGGACGATGGAGATAGCAGGCCTGCCGATCTGAGCGGGGTGCTCAAAGCCGAAATCTTGTTACCTCCTTCGGCAAAGTTTGAATTTTGGACCAAGATTGGCATTGGTTTGTTCGAAGTGTTTGGTCTGAACTGGTTGTTGGAAGAGTTCAACCTACCGATTCTTGGGGGTGGTAGCATTGTTGATTTTTGCTGAACAACCACAGATGCAACCGGTTGAGCGCTCGATGGTGCAAACTGTAGCTGTTGTTGTTGTTGTTGTTGTTGTTGTTGCTGATGGTGGAGTGAAGGGGGAAGGGGAGAGTGTATCTGCTGTTGATGCTGTGGTTGGACCTGTTGCAGATGTGGGGGAGTTGGAGGCAGTTGCAACGGGGTGAACTGTTTGTTGGAGTATTGGGTTTGGTAGGCACCGGGCCTTGCACCAGGTTCGGTTGGAGTGGAGGATGCAACGATCTGTTGATGGTTGTGGTTGTGGTTGTGGTTGTGGTTGTAGTTGTTGATGTTTTCTTCCTCTTCAAACTTGATTCTAACGTTCACCTTTTCGCCAGGGTATGTCAGAATGAAGTTTTCGTAGATGTGAACGGTTTGCTTGTGCTGCCTTAGATTGTCCAGCCTTGAGAATCTTCTTGAGCAGTGTTCACACTTGAAGGGTCTTTCACCGGTGTGTTTACGGATGTGTCTTGCCAAATGCTCCGACCTTGTGAAGGACATGCTACAGTTTGGGTACCCGACGCATTGGAAGATTCTTCCCTTTGACTTCTTCTTGAGTTTTCCCGACTGGGCAGAGTCTGAGGATTCTTCTGGGGATGTTGTTGGTTGGTCGTCGTTATTATCGACGGGTTCGTCGTCTGAATCTCTAGGGGAGACCTTGACATCGTTGTTGGTCAGTGGAAGGTGCACGGCGACTGTTGTTGCTGACATATCTGTTTTCTTGTTGGTAGGATTGGTGTGGTGGTTGTTGAGCTCTACGGCGAGTATACTGGAGGAGAAGGGAGGG
>JAJMLH010000016.1:0-251744 GCA_030569615.1 Ogataea rishiriensis | reverse complement strand
GAGTGAGGGAGAGAGAGGATTGGTGGTGGTGGTGGTGACAGTGTGGAGATAGAAGAGGTTTGGTTGCGGTGCAAACAAAGAAAGATGCGAAAGCAGATGCTAATAAATAGAGCTGTTTCAATCCATCACGGTGGATGGTTGGTAACTTCTTCCAGGAACGAACTGTTTTTTTGGCATTTCTGAGTTGTTCTGAACGAAATGCGAAATATGTTGGTGTTTCTTTTTTATATTAGAGTGCGGCTGCGTGGCTGTATACTCCAAACAGAGAGTTCTAGCCCAGGTCTATTGTTTAGAGAAGGCTACAGACAATAAAAACCTGAAACCTTGTGGCTGTGCTAGCACCCACTCTCTCCATTGTACTCTCGGGATGACACAAATCACCTTGACTGACGCACGCTGAAATGGCGTGTGCAAGTTGCAGCTTTGCAGTTGCAACTTGCAGCTTTGCTGGGGCAGTTGCTCACTGCTTAGTGCCAGGGCAGCTGGCAGTTACTGCCAGGGGGGGGCGTTTCCCCGGTGGCAGCCTCAAAGGGGCAGAGGCTGGTGCTGGTGCTGGCGGGGGTTCGGTGGAAACTAGCAGTGTATTGGGAAAAGAGAAATAAGGCACCGCATCGGGTGGTCAAACCCCTGGCTGAGTAGTCAAAAGCCTCGATTGACACTGGCCAGCTGTTGTATGCCACCAAGAGATACGAACGATTTGGATTGGATTGGATTGAAAAATGAAATCTGATTGAAACGAGTACTGTGCCAATCACAGTTGCCATCCTCACTAAAAAAGATCTTCGTTAAGAAGAGATGCAAAAAAAAGTTATGGCGTGGACAGGCATTGTTTTCTTCTGCAGCCATCTGCAAAGGGACCGCTCTCAACAGGAAGCCGTCGTCTTTAAAGAGAGCTTCCCGAACGGTGCTCGCCTATTGCTAGTTCTGTCCCGTACGGGCTTCCATAATTGGCTTTCAACCTATCGTCTGCTGCCCAGTTGCTTTGTTCGCTGTAGTACTAATCTCTATATCCCTATATTCCCAGCAGGAGGAGGCAGGAGAACCGCTTCTATTTCTCTCCAGATCGGATTTCTACTAGAGATTGAGTTTCGGACAGAACATCTGGGGGCAGCTGCTTCTCTTGCCAGATCCTACACTAGACTAAACACCTGTTACCATCCATCAAACCACTCTCCATCTCTTCCTACCTATCTCAACACAACACATTGTTCTTTGTTCAACTGTGGAGGACACACACACGTTTATAGGTTGCATTGCTCAGGGGAGAACAGCCGGCCTTGGCCGCACTGCTGTACGTGTAAAGAGCACACGCACCACGCACCACGCACCACGCTCAATAGCTCAGTGAGCAACCGAGGAAGCAATCAGACAGGCACAATCTACAATAGATTAGTCCAACCTCACAAAAAAATATAAACAAAGGTGATGTGTTAAGGCAAGGCACGGGAAAGAGCGAAGGAATCGGGATGGAATAAAAGTTAAGCACTAAACCCACTTCCCCCCCTTCCTTTGCCTGAACCAACAATGCACGTGCAAAAAGAAAGAAGACACTTGCATCTTTTATGACCCGGAATTGTAGGCATGGGACCATCCTCCAGAGGCACGTAGAGTAACTAAGCAACAGTGCATGTGCTGCTCTATCGATCCAAGATCGATGAGTTACAAACCATCAGCATTCCATCCACTGAATCCCCTATGTTGCAAGCTCTGCTAGACCAATCAAGACCGTATAATACTGGGCGATCGTGGATCTGCACTGGAAAAGAGGGAACGAGAGAAAAAAAAGAAATACAACAGCATCGGATGGAAATACGAGCAACGTAACAAACTATACCATCTTCCAACTACTCTTCAACAAAACAATAAGGTGCTTCCATAGCTTCAATCTTCAAAACAGATCTGTTTTGCATCGGGCATTTGCTGCACATAAAAAAGCTCCAAGCCGCTCTGCCGCTCCGCCGTCCGTACGTTGCACCCAAAAAAAGAGCAGGATATAAAAACCAGGGCCATCAAAGCAATTGGATAAGGGCCCGGGGCTTGGCCTATTGCTTCTTTGAGGATTCGGATGATGGACCACAACAACAACTTGCAAGACATGCCTGATAGTAGGAACAAACAGTAGCCATTTACAAATTCTTGACCAATCCTGCTCCATCACCCTCCCCCCCAGGTGTAAAGTGCCATCGGTACTGACATTCTCTCTGCCTATTGCAAATGAAGCATCAGAAGCGTCTTAAAAGCCAAGCGTTTTTTTTTACAGCATGCCTTTCGGATCATCCCTGTTGGCAAGGAAAAAAAAAATACCTCTCTTGCCGATCGACAAAACATTCATTCAGCTCACAAAGAATAACAATTGGAGAATAGAAAAAAAAAGAAAAAAAAAGTAGTATCCGTAAGTAGTAAAATTCAAAAAAAAAAAACACACATTTCATGCTTCTAATCAGCAGTTGACAGGGTCCATCTTTGGGAAGACTCTGGCACCTTGGATAAAGATCCTCGAAGCAGCAGCAGCTCCCATCAAGGACTTGCACGTTGGCCTCTCACCAACAGACTTGCTGCCCATGTTACCAACACGGTCCTGCGAACATGGATCAAACTTCTTGTGTCCATGGAACTCGTCCTTGTACATCTTGTAAACATGGTCGTCAATCTTGTAGATGTCAAACGAGGTGAAGTAGAGCCCGTCTTTAGGATCGAAACAGTACTTGCGGAAGTAGGACAGGTGCCTCAAGATCTCATTCTCACAAGCCTTCTTGGTCGATGCTGGAACAACATCGGCAAACGTCTCCAAATAGTCGGCCAATCCTTCCACCAATAGTTGGATGAAGTACGATGGCCCATGCCAAAACCTCTTGTTCCAATCGTCATAGTCCCTATCGAACAAGGTCTTACCCCTATGGGTGGCAGCTTCGGCCAACTTTTTGGCCTTGTCGGCCCAATCCTGGTTCTTGTCGTACTTGTACAACAGACACAACGCAGTCAGCGTGTTCCCGGTGTTGTAACTGTACTTGCTCTTGTCAATAACCTCAGAGTCGTACGCAACACCATCCATGATCAAGCTGTCGCCAGGATCGTACATCTTTGCAAAGATGAAGTTCATGCATGTCTTTGCAAACTCGTAGAGTTGCTTCTGTTCCGCCTCGTTCGAGTATTGAATCAACTTCATCGCACCCGTGGCAGAAACACAGTTCGAGATCGTAGCCATGTACCTTCTGCTGATGTGCCACTTCAACCCAACAACGTGGAACTTCTCGTGCTCTTTCAACCCTCCCATCAAAAACCTCATCAACTCCTTTGCCAACTTTAGATACTCCTCGTCTCCCGTGGCCTCATAGCAAGCAATGAATCCTCTGAGTAGATGCGCACCATCGTCATAGTTGATGTCCTCATCTCCAGAGTTCAAGCCACCATGGTACTGCACAGAGTAACCCCCATACTTTGGGTTTCTGAACATGAGACAACACTTCACCGTTGGCTGGATCAAAGGTAGTGTCATATCCTTGTACACCTTACAACAGTCGGCAATTGCATGGAGAACAACCCCCATTGTCCAACAGGTGAACTTCCCATCCCGGGACTCGTGGCATGGCACCTTCGTGGTGAAGTTGTTGAGGTCCGGGTTCCAGTATTGGAACCACATCGATTTGACAATGTTGTAACCTTCCAGATTGTTATCGAACGACATCTTGGACTTATTGATTGATTCTTTGGATCAATTGGACTGTCAATTGCAACCATTACAGTAAGCTTCAAGATATGGCAGACTGATTTTCTTTTAAAAGATTCTGAAATTCCACCTCATCTGCTTGCTTCTGACCTTACTGGGGGTCGAATGAGGCGGCGAAAGTGCCGAGAAATACTTTGTAGATTGCTCTCACAGCAATCAAGTGATTGTTGTATGCAGGTCCACTCAGCCACCATGCACAGGCAAGGCTGTGCTGAACTACTCATCTGCGGGGCAAGAACCAGATTGATAAAGATTTACAGGTTTAAAACGGTATTTAAATTAAATGATAAGATCCATAGAGATACTCTCCTCTTTGAATTCAGTTTCTCGGTATGCTCAATTCACGTACGTCGATAGGCGATGAATGAAGCAGTTTTCTTTCAGAGGCGCCAAACAGATCTGAGATCCGGGCACCATCCCACGATAACGTGTATGGTTTTAGACCAGATTCCAATGACTCTGAGAACGAGGACACACATGGATGGGACTGACACAGCAGAAAGTTGTCGATTTTGAAATGTTCTGTTTCCACCATTTGAAGACTCGCTTCGACAAAACTCAGTGTCACATGTATCGTCCTGACTGGTACAGAATGAGCATAGCATGCGACTTTCATCTAAAAACGTTTAATAGATGGTAATCTTGCAATAGGTGCTGGCACTGGGCCACAAATGGTAATCCAATGCAAAAGTCTTCAACGTCTGACGAGACGTATGCCGTTAGTGTTGTTGATAGTGCAATTGGTCCCAGATGTGCCACAATTGGTAAAGAGACTGCACAGAACAATCTGTAGGATTCTCTGATATCTATCTTGATTATTGGTGATGCAGCGTGTAGTTTTAACCCTGAACGTTGGATGACCGTATGTGACACAAGATTTGCTGGCGCTCCAAGGTCTACTTCCCCTAACAATCTTCCATGAATACCTTTACCTCTCATTTCAACATCCACAAGTATTCTAGTGTCGGATGATGGCTCTCTAGTGCCCAGCCAGACTGTCTCTAGAGGAGCCGCTCTTTTTTTTTTTCGAACTCAGCTTGATCAACTTTCGTCTTTTTGTTCTTATAGTCCTCACGTACTGGAGAATAACTTTTCTTCTTCAATGATCGACCGAAGTTGATGGCCCCCTCCACGACCAAAGCGTATTGAATCGGGATTTCCAGTGCTTCAGGGTCACATTCGATTGTATCAGCCCTGATTTCTGCTCTTGATCCATCAATGAAAAAATCATTGTAAGCCTCTGGACCGTAACAATCTTTTGGCAATTCGTCGTTCCAACGAGAATATTGGTCTGCGTACTCAGTAACTCCTCTCTGCTGATACAATTGGCGAAAGATTGTCTTCACCTTTGAGTCCCACCCTGTAGGGGTAAATGTGACTCCCAAATCATCAACCAGATCTTGATACGCCCAAATCTCGCCTACCATTTCCATCTATTCCTTCATCCAAATGAAATACTCGGCCGCTTTGTCATGTAGGCAAAAACCAAACACATACACTTTGCCATCATCGTCCTTGATGCCCCACTCCAAAAGTAGGTCTTCCACTTCCGCAATGTAAGCCTTCATTTTAACGGCATCCAAGTTATCACCGAAGAACGGAACATAAATCGAGGCGCAGTCGCAATCAGGTTTGGCGTCTCAAATGTCGTCTATACCTTCAACTAACTTATGCTCTTCGATAGATTATGAAGGTACAGACGATGGTGTTGTTGATGTCTCAAGATGCTTTCGAATCTGCTGGCGAGTCAGTACGACGTGTTCGAGACTTTAATCTTTCTATCCCGTGATACCAATTATGAGGATTTTCTCGAGTGATTAATCAAAACCATTGACCTTGGTTTCAGCAGGTAGTGAATAGTATCTTGATCGGTCATTCCAAATGAACTGAAAAGTAGAGAAAAGGTTCTGGGTAGGGGTTAACAAATTTTCCACACAGCCTTTATTTATTATCCGCCAAAGCAAAACAATACCCGCTAAGAGTCACGTGACACCACGTGATGGCGGTCACGTGCAGCATGGTGTACTGTGTTACCACACAGTTTAGATAAGTACAAATATCCGATATAGTGTAACGGCTATCATGGTCCGCTTTCACCGGGCAGACCCGGGTTCGACTCCCGGTATCGGAATTAACTTTTTTTTATTTGCCAAACTTTTCAAAGTTTACTAGAGGTCTTTTTTTTGTCAGTACACAACAGCTGGTGATTACTTGATTCAAATCAAAAGGACAATTTATATTATGTAGCGTTTGCCATATGTTATCACACGTCAGGCAGAAGTTGTGGAAGAAAGAATAGAGAAAAGTTAATGGACGTACCTCTAGAAAATGTCCTCGTCCAATCTAGCAGCTGGATTGTTTTCGATGAAATCCAAATCAACCTTGTGACCTAACAACTCTCTAATGTTACTGACGCCATACTTAATCATGGTTGGTCTTTCCAAAGATAAACCCCAACCCAAGACTCTCATATCCTTTGGAAGCCCCATAGGTTCAAGCATCTCAGGTCTGAACATTCCCGAGTTACCAATCTCGACCCACTTGCCTAGGCCTTGATGCCATGCGTAAATTTCTAACGAAGGCTCGGTATATGGGTTATAGGTTGGCTTGAATCTGCAGTCATGGACACCCATCTTGCTGAAGAACTGTTGCATGAAACCAATCAAGTCACCCAAGGTTAGGTTGTAGTCAGCAAAGACACCTTCAACCTGGTGGAATTCTGCCAAATGGGTGGCATCAACAGCCTCATTTCTGAAGACTCTATCGATGGAAAACAACCTAGTTGGTTTAGGATCTTCAGCTAGCTTCTTCAACATCTGAGATGAGATTGCTGTTGTGTGGGTTCTCAACACTGTTCTCAAAGATTCGTCACTCTTCCATGGGTATCTGTAACCAATGGAACCGTGAGAACCTTCCTCATGAACCTTCTTAATGGCTTCCCAGTATTCCTTATCTGCAGGTGGCTTAGCCTCAATTGGGTCCTTTAGATAGAAGGTATCCTGCAAGTCTCTAGCTGGATGCTGCTGAGGCACAAACAAGGTGTCAAAGTTCCAGAAACCACTCTCAACGTACTGGTTGGCTGGCATCTCCGAGAAACCCATACTGAAGAAGATCTGTCTGAACTCCTCTCTAACCTTGTTCAATGGATGCAGAGCACCAGATTGAGGTAGCACACCTTGAGAGTTGAAGTTGAACGGCTTAAATTCGGCGGTGGCCCATGAACCAGATGAAATCATATCACTCGTGATGTCAGTTTCCAGCTGTTTAATTTCCAAAGCAAACTGTTCACCCTTGGCAACGCTAAAGGAAAAGACCTTTGTTTGAGTGATCAACTTTCTCTTCTTCAACTCTGTCAAGTCCTTCTTGTTGGATAAGGACCCGGTGGATTCGATCTCTTTCAACTGATCGGCAGTGGTATCTTCAACTTGAGAATCCTTGTCAAGTTTCGTCACCAACTTATCTCCATCCTTACCAATCCAACCGTTCTTGAAAGCTCTACCTTGAGCAACCTTACCATTCTTTCCCATAAAGGAGTCAACCTCTGAAATCTTCAAGCCTTCAAGGCTCTCCAAAACCTTGTTGAATAGTCTGTATTCGTGGGATCCATTGGAGACGATATCCTTGGCTTCTTCCGTGAGGAGGTATTGATCCCTCTCTGTTGTCTTGTAGGTGATCATCTCTCTTGAGAGAAGAGAGTTTAAGGCAGCTTGAACTGTTAAAGAGCTGACATCTGGGAATTCGACAGAAGTATCATCTATGGTGCCCTTTCCATCTAGGGTCTTCAAAATGGACAACTGAAGATCGGACATGTCAATGAAATTGATTGGGATGACTTGAGGAGGTATGTGTATATATAGAGATGTAACACTGTCAAAAAGACCAAGAGACTTTATTGATTTCCACCAGATCTAGTGCTATATAGGCAAGGATTAGATACTAGTTTTGAGAAGATTGTTTCCTGAGATCCAATCCAATCTTTCTCTCGCTGTGTTTCTCCATCTGTGTGTGCGTCGATGGAAAAAAGTGTTGAACCGTCAAAAAAGCGTACACTCAGTCATAGAAGGAGAGAGGCACGTCTCTGAGCGGTGACAGACACTCGCACAGAGAAGCACTCTCTTGTAGATGAATGAAGAAGGGACCATTACTGATCAACAGCCACTCTTCTTGTATCTTGGACACTTCCATCCTTTTTGTCAAATAACTGGAACCACCAATAAATCTTGAGCCCAAGTGGATTGTGTTTGTTGAAACATACGGATTGAAGAAAAAAACAGATACAGACCACTTCATAGGCACGGACAAAAGTTGACACGAAGAAGGAACAGTTAAAGAAAGACAAAATGACACAACAAATATCAACAGTCTCTGCTGAGATCGCGTCCAATCCAGAATTAACAGTGCCTCCTATACTGACGCCAGTATCAGCTCAATCCACTGGGTACGATGATGATTCGAGAAGAGCAGCAGGAATACCCAGAACATCTGGAACGGTCACGACGGGGACTCCGATCATCTTGAGGCCTTCCAGGATTTCCGACGAGCAACTAGAAGTTGACTTCCAAAACATGCAAGCCGAAAACTTCTACAAAGATCAAGAGTTATCCGAGTTTGAGGACGAGCACTATGGCAACAATCTTTGCAAGTGGTTCCACTGTGATCTCAAGTTCAAAGAATTGGACGATCTAGTGCAACACATCAACAAAGAACATATCGTATCCAAAAAGGAAAACTCTAACATTGAATATATTTGCAAGTGGGATGATTGCCCTAGAAAAGGCGTGCTTCAGCATAGCAGATTTGCATTGATCTCCCATATTAGAACACACACAGGTGAAAAACCATTCTACTGCATCCTTCCTGAATGCTTGAAGGCATTCACCAGATCGGATGCCTTGTTGAAACATCTCAAGACTGTCCATGAGATTGACACGAACAATTTGAACGATGCTTACGATTCGATGAACTTGATGCTGGCTGAGCAGAAACCTACATTTGAACAGTTCAAAGGGTTGTCTGTTTCGGATGCGTACAGCAAGAACAACAATAAGAAGACTGAAGAGATGAACGAAGATGAGGATTTTCCCGTTAGCCCGATTGACATACTGATTTCTGAAGATGTCAGGGAGGCTCGACTCAAGTATGACCTATTCTTGAAAAAAGGAAGTGCTAGTAAGAACGATGTACTTGGTGGACTATATCACATAGATCGTTTGAGGCTCAACCCTGCAATCAGTGAAAAATTATTACATGACACAAAGCATGTTGTTGATTCTCAACGAAAACCAAAGCAAGCTTCTGGGATAGAGACAGTTGTGAGTGTTGACCAGATAGATTCGTTCAATGGTCTTTCTGTCGAATCAATGAAAATTTACCTTGAAGAGATGGAGATTTACTATTCCAAATTGAACGAGTTGAAGAAAATGCTAGATGGAGAACTTGTAAAGTCTACCATGCTTAAACGTTTCCACTGGCTCAAAAATCAAGTGTTGTTGGATGCTACCCTCAAGAGCAATGGACTCATAACGGACGAGGAGTTGAGAAATCTAGTGGAGGCGAGCGGGAAAGATATAGATCGTGAGTCAACAGTTCCTACCGAAGAGGTTGCCGACATTGATATGGATTTGGCACCAGCACCAATAGCTACGGAGACAACAGCAGAAGCAGATGAAGCAGCTGCAGACGCCGAATTTGAAGCAAGCACTACAGGAACTGTTGAAGGTGAGGCGGACGCTGCTGCTGCCATCGAAGCTGTAGAGAAGGAGGAGACACATGAGAGTGAGGTTGACGATGTGAAGATGGCCGATTGAGGTGTGCGCTAATAGATCGAGAAACACCGATTATGAAGAGGAATCTTTCATTTCAGAAAAAGCAAAACCTGTTCTCTAGTCTCTTTAGTACGAATTTGAAGGAACGCAGAAAACATCAATGTACTTTTTATTGTATAAACGGAGTAGATAATACATGCTCGGGCAGTGTGAGCCCAATGATGCGGTTAACAAAAATGGATAGATGAAAGAGAGCAAAATAATAAATAAAAGGTACAGCAACGAAAAGAGGAGAAAGCAGTAAAGCAACTCCCACGCTGTAGGTCATCGGATAAACTGCGATCATTCATTTTTGAATTTCACAGTCGTCACAGGTGAGTATATTGACCCGTAAAGATCATCAGGGGACTGTCTACCAATAAGAGCCCTAGTATCGACGAACCTTTCGTCCAACTCGTCAAGGTTCTTCACTCCTAGCAATCTCATGTCCATGATCAACTCATCCTTCAGGATTTGAATGGCCTTTCTGACACCCGCTTCACCATACGAGGAGTTGGAGTATAGGAATGGCCTACCCATACCAACACCAATCTTGACGTTCTTCCCTCCGATGGCAAGGGCCTTGAGAATGTCCGTTCCTCTTCTGACACCACCATCGATGAAAATCTCAAAGTCTGGCCTTAGCTTGTTCTGTCTCTTCAACTCTGGAATGACATCTGCCAGCAGTTGGATTGGAGCAGGTGCCGTGTCCAACTGACGACCACCGTGGTTGGACAAGACAACACCTTGGCATCCCTTGTCGACCGCCATGATGACGTCTTCAACCCTTTGAACACCCTTAATGATGACGGGCAAGTCGGAGATCTTTTGAATATCCTGAACGTCATCCCAGGTCAACCTTGTATCGATGAAGCTCGAAAGTGCAGCTGCAGCACCACTGTCTCTATCAACGTCGTCTCCAATATCAACGTCGGTATCTCCAACAAACTTGACCCTTCTATCCTTCTCCCTGTTACCCAAGGAAGGAGCGTCCACAGTGATGAAGATAGCCTTCATGCCCAAATTTTTTGCCTTCAACACCATCTGTTTGGCAACCTCTCTATCCTCATTGACGTACAACTGATACCATTGGGTGGCACCGGGGATCCTAGCTGCTGCGATCTCTTCCAACGAGTTTGAGGCCAACGTGGAAATCATCTGAATGACACCTTCCTTACCGGCACCTCTGGCAATCGAACACTCACCATCAGGATGTCCGAGTTTGGCCAACGCAGTTGCACTGACGTAAAATGGCACCGGTGTCTTTGTTCCAAGTAGTGTCGTTGAAGTATCGATCTCGCTAACATCAACAAGAACCCTTGGCCTGAAGTAGATCCGTTGATAAGCGTAGTGGTTCTCCCTCATGGTGATCTCATCATCTGCACCAGATGAATAGTACGCCCAAGCTCCCTTTGGTAGGATCTTTTTGGCAACGTATTCGAAATCGTGCAAGTTGAAGATTTGGGATAGTGGTGGAATGTTTTCAATGTTTTCGAGTCTTTCGTCCTCATCTTCATCGAGTATTTCTTCAACCAGTGGTGCTTCTCCATCCATTTGACCAATGTGTCTCTCTGGAGGTAGGAATTTTTCAACGGTCCCCTTTGGATGGATCGGTTCAAAGATCTTTGTTGCATCTTTACCGGCACTTCTAATGATGATATGTTTGCCTCCAGGATGTTGATTCATAAACTCGGTCATGTCGTACACCTGACCTTCGAGAACGACCCAACAGTCCTCGGCAGTGTTGTGCAATGCCAATTCTTCAGGAGTGATTTTCCTCGATGGTGGTGGTTTGGGAGACTCGTTCACAAGGCTACCTTTGTAATCTACCAGTGTTGCGGTTGCTATCATGGCAGCAGCAACGATGGCTATAGATGCCAAGAGACTCGAACGCGAGTGCCTTTTCGAGTTTGACGATTCATTCAGGGTCTTGGAAGAGTTGCACCTTTTAATGTTGAGAGAAGATGCCAACGGGCTGGATCTTGGAGGTGCCCTCGGGAATCTCCTTGCTAGGGACCTGAGTTGATACTTGAACATGGTGGGGAAGGGTCAGATCTTGATATGTATCTAGGTTGCTGCAAGGGCTGTCTCTTGATCCAAGAACTATCAATACTGTCGTTGCAAAAGAGAGTCCTTAACAAGAGCATTTATTCATTTTTTCGGTTGACATCTTCGTTTGGTTCTTTGGAGGCTGCTGGTGAAAAGTTGAGGTGAGCTTCGTTGTCTGTTGACAGATGGATCTCCGCTGTTCCCCAGTTTGTTAGTCTGTGGTGGAGAATTGATTGTCCGAAGAGTGGGGGAGGTTTCGCTGGCGAACCACAGGGGAGGAGTTTCTAATACGGGGGCACGCACGCGGGGGACTCCGCGGGTGTCCCGTTGGCGGGCGGGGGGCCTACGGCTGCCGCTACGGTTGCGGCTACCCCTGAGTCGGAGTTTCAAGAGCCTCTGGTGAAAAGTTGGGCTTTTAACTGTTACATTTTCATTAATTATCCTTTTTATTTTTGTAGGTTTTAAATGTCCTTGTGTTTATCACCATCCGAGCATCAAAACAATCAACTAACTATAAAACATGGCCTGTATCAATCCTCACATCTGGTAAGCCTGTGGAGGAATCTGGGCCTTTGAACTTTGGAAGTTCTGTCCGGCAAGCTCATAGCTCCAATTGCTCTGTTCGCAGAGCATCAATGTGAATTCCAGGGTGAGTCTAGTCTCACTCATAATCTTCATCACCAGCTGCTGTTGCACGATGTTCAACTTTGAAGCAACATCGGGTGGTAACTGGGGCTGGGCTGGGGGACCAGGAGAAGGAGTACCACCACCCAAAGGTGTATTTATCACTGATTGCGAGGCTGGAGTCACCGGCAATGAGTTTCCTGGAGTGTGAGTCACGGAGGAGGATGTGCTACCACCGTTAAAGCCTGCTGTTGGGTTTGCAATTGGATGAGCACCGGCACTGACAGGTGGCTCCAGCCATGCCTTGTTACCAGCATAGCTTTTCACAAGAAGCATATCGGATGCAACTATAAACGAACCGTTCGGACCAGGCACAACGATAAAGGTTCTATCGAAAGATCTCTTATCCAAAGCAACCGGTTTGTTCGCTGGTGAGTTGTTATACCTATTGAACCTTCCCTTTGACTGTTGTTGCTGCTGCTGTTGTTGGGGTTGCTGTGATGAAGGTGGAGGTGCAACTTCTTCAAACTCTCCATGGAGCACAATCTGCATACCGTTTAGTATTGGGAACGAGATTGTTTCTATTGAGTATAGCTGTGGGTTTTCCAACAGGGTGTGCTTGGACTTTGGCAATGAGTTGAAAATTGTACCGATTGCCTCTGGTCCTTTGAACAACTTGGCCATTCTTTGCCTTGCCCCTGAAACTCTCATTAGATTACGCGAGTTTGAGATGTAGTGCCCCCATGATGATGTTGTATGTGCTGATGAAGGCTGATAGCTCGTATTTGTGCTTGTCGAATGTAGATCCGCTATATGGGCAGTATCAAAATGATACGAGAATTGTGACTCTGGAGAGTAGAGTTGTAGTAGGTCTAACCTTTGATTATCCCACATATTCAAATAGGTTGATATGAAACTGGTTGAGGCCTTCTGTAAATCTTCATTTTCAAAAAACATTGATTTTTTCATCACTGGGAACCTGTAGATGGAATTCAGTTTGCTCTCATCCCTCACTGGTTGACCATCCAATATCACCAACCTTGGGAAGGCCTTCACTATCTCCGCATGATCGTTTTGGTTCATTATTGGGTTTCCAGCCAATACCAATTCTCTCAGTTTTGTAAACTTGTTCTTGCATCTCTCAAAGAAATCCACTTTTGTAATGTTGTTATTAGCCAACGCCAAATTCTTCAAATCGGGATACGTCAGACTGAGATCCATCAGATACTTTGAATAGTCGTCCAATTTGTTGTTGGACAAGTTGATGGATTCAATCTTGAGATGCTCCTGAGATGCCACCTTCAACAAAGCAGGGAAAAACTTCGAAGAGATATTTGCATTACCTAGCAAACCTGTAGATATTAGCACTGGATCGTTCGCCATACCATCAAGGTTTAGCATTAGGCCTACTGGATCGTACCGACTACCCAAGAATGATTTGAGCATCCCAATGGTATCCATGGCACCGGATGGACCACCACCAGTGACACCGGCCAATCCTGTATCATCAACAATCTTGATCCGTAAAGTGTCACCGGCAAACTGCATCCCCGTACATCTTTGTAGATCCTCGGCATCTCTTTTGTCCCTGACTGAACCTCTGATACCACCAGTGTTGGAATCAACGTATGCATTTTGAATGCCAATCTTGGTCTTTCTTGAGATGAAGTTGACAAGGTCCTGTTGTGATGCGTTTTGCCACCCAAATATCTCCACCAGTATCATGTTCTGGTTTGAGAATTGGTTGGCCCTATCCACGGAGTTTTGTGGATTGTTGTTGTTATTCCTGCCATTGTGGCTGTTGTTGTTGTAGCTGCCTCTATTACCTCCTCTTCCTCTATACATGCTGCTGCGGTAAGAAGTGTTTTCGGAAAAACTGATATATGTTGACCTCTACGGAGCAACGAATTGATGAATGCCGACGTGTGGGTATGCGTTGTGAGGAACTTGAGAAACTCTTCTTGTATATAAGAGAGGAATAGGTTCTAGGAACTGGTACCAACTTTTTTTTTCAGCTGTATAGAACAGTACATACGGAGCATCTCAGCTCTCCTCGAGCTCGCGGCAGAGGAGATCTCTATGGGGCTCTCGGAAATTACCAGTGCTACATAACCGCACAGTCTACCCCTGGATTTGAACAGATGACTAGGACTAAGATGAACGATCGATACCATCTGTGGAGCTGATCAGTATCGTATGAAAGATACAAGGAGTAGGTGCGGGTCATAGGGTATGGTGGATGACACTTGTACTTTTTACTGTAGACCATTGGAAGCATAGGGAGTTTGTTGGGAGGGTAGAACGATAGAGGACAATTGTAGAAGGTATAACAAGTTTTTTGAAAGTTTTCCTTTCACGCAGGGAGGATGAGGCATAGAAACAGAAAGGAAAAGATCATTGAAGGCAAAAGAGTGGGAACATATAATCAGCGAATGGGGGAAAAGGGGGGAATAATGAAAGAAAACGATATGACTGCACAAGGGGAAGGAAAGTGATCCCAAAGCGGAAATTAAAGTGAACAGTTCACAAAACTGTAAAGAAAAGTTTCAAAAGCTAAAAAGACGTAAAGTAAACAATGAAAGAAAGGAACTTTTAAAAAACTGTAACACGGAAAGCACAAAAACAAGTTAGCAACAAAAAAAAACCGGGTGAAAAAAAAAATTCCACAATCAGTCTCAAGATGCCATCCACACATAAGAAATCGAATGGACAAGACAACACAAGACAAAGTAAACCCTAGACATCGATAAATGTACTACCGGTAAGCCCCAATAAATAATAAATGAATGGTAATCAGATCACACTCCAAACTTCAACCAGTCCAGATCTTTCATGTTGATGTTGGAATCGGCGTTTTTCAAATCGTTAGGAGAAACAACCTCGTCATTCTCACGTGTCACAAAGCTACATCTGGAATCATCGTTGTCACCATCGCCAGCGTCGTCTTCGTCGTCATTATCATCTGCTTTATCATCACCATCATGCTGTTTCCTCTTTGATGCTTCGATTCCTTTGCTTAGATTCGATCCAGATGATGACTGATGTGCAAATGCATTGTTTTTGATGTTATTGATGACGCTCTTGCTCAACCCTGATCCTTTCGAAGTCATGATGGACATACTCAACGAGCTTCTTCTGGTTAGATTCGTCAATGAAGAAGTCTGATGCTGTTGTTGCTTCGAAAACATTCCACCGTTTCCAATACTCGTGCCCGAGCTCGTGCCCGTGCCATTATTAGTGCTGTTATTATTGTTCATGCCTGTCGAGTATGGCTGGTTTCCGTTGCTTAATCCAGAATTGAAACCTTGAGGAGAGGCAGCCGCGCCCATTCCAAATAGGTTTGGACTGCTTCCATGGTTGCCAGACGATCCGTTTCCTCCAAGGAACATACCGTTGTTATTTTGGAAGGAGTTTGTTAGACCTCTCTTGCTGTTTATATCCTGGTACAGGTTATACGAGGATATCGAGTTGTGCCTCGAAAGGGACGATGGGGGCTGGGCCGATATCATCTGGTTGGATAAAATACTAGAGGAAGCTGGCGATGGAGCGCCGGTGAATGATGATGATGTTGATGAAGGTGATTGAGAAATGTCGATGCTATTATTATTATTGTTGTTATTGGTGTTGTTGGCGTTACCGTTGAAATTGATTGACATTGGAGACGATGGGTTCGAAGCCTGAGAATGAATGCTGATTCTCGACTTGCGTCTTTTGAATTGTGGAATGTCTTGAGGTTGTGCGGATGAAGGTGGGAAGTTTGACATTGACTGGGGGAAAGGACCCCCACTCAATGGCGAGTAAGACATTGGAGATTCTCCAGATGGCGTACCAGCAGAAGGAGTGCCAGCAGATGGAGTAACTGGGTTTGGAGAAGTTTTCGAGAAGGACTTCGGAAGTATTGGGACATTCTTTGCCCGAGAAGTCTGAGCAGACTGTTGTTGCAGTTGTAAAAACTGTTGCTGTTGTAATTGCTGCTGCTGCTGTTGTAACTGTTGTTGCTGCTGTAGATGTTGATGTAGCATTTGCTGTTGTTGCAGTTGGGCCATTGCCAGCTGTTGTTGATCGGCTGGTATCTGAGCAAACTGTTGAGCTGTTTGGATCTTCAAACGTTGCTGCATCTGGAACTGCTGAGCCATTAGTAGTGACTGGTTAGGGAACGACTGAGGGAAGAAGTTATTTCCACCAGCCATTGGGGATCCATTACCTTGAACCGAAGGGTGTTGGAACTGCTGTGGAATCTGAGCACCCATGGATCCAAACGAAAGAGGAACGCTTTGACCAGTGGAACCGTTGAAACTCATTTGCTTGTTCAAGAACGAGTTGGCTTGAGGACTATTCATCGACTGCCTTTTTGAATTTCTCTTCTTGATGACGTCTGTCTTCAAAGAGAGCGGTCTCATTGTACCGTGTAGCTTCTGAAACAATCCACAAGCGTTACACAGAGTGTTTCCACTTGAGTCTCTTCTCCATAGCGGTGTCTTTGTGGTGGTACAGTTGGAGCACTTGGACGTTGGCTTGTTCAACGAGGTGATTGATGAAGAGTTCATTGCCGACGATGTAGGAGCCGACGTGGAGACTAGATGGTTTTCTGAGCTGTCCTGGTTTTGATGGAGTTGTATGATGTCTGCTGGATTCAATGTGGATTTTGGTGACACTCCTGAAGTAGGTCTGGTAGCATCAGAAGATTCTGCAGTTTCTTTCTTGACCTCAGTTGTTGATGAGGAAGGATTGGGCACTGGAACAGGCACTGCCGTTGAGGAGTAGTCTGACAACACGTTCGTGTTATTTGAAGAAACGGAAGGAGACGATTTGATGTGGAAATCCAATGGTTTGAGCGATCTGTTTGCAGTACTGCTGTTACTGTTTTCTCTTGCCTTGACAATATCATGCTTTGCTTTCATTTCCCTGAGGAAATCAAAGTCACATTCGTCGGTGAACATCTTGTCATTTTTCAGATCCAGCAGGTCATCAATGTTCAACTGTAAGGAGTCACTGTTTTCTCTTTGTGCTTTATAAGTTGAACTGTTGGGACTCTCGGTGATGGAGAGCGGGGTCACCATGTTGAGGCTATTGCTGCTGTTGTTGCTGTTGGTACTTTGGAACAAGTTCAGACCGTTCTTCGAGTTATGTCTGGAGCCTGCTCCACTGAGTCCCATTGATTCATCACTTGGAGGGGTGATGAGACTAGAGGTGTGTGATTGATGATGGTTATGAAAAGTGGTGGAATCTATATTTGCTAAGAAGTTTGGGGATGTTGATGAAGCGAGAGTGGATGAAGACGGTGTCAAGAAGGAAGGGTCATCTATGAGCAAATCTTCGTTATTCAGGTTGTTTAATAGTTTATCATGCTGTAACCTCTTGGACTCTTCTCTCAAATTTCTGTTCTCTATCCTGGGGTAGAGCGGTAACAGGCTCTTTGCCGAGGAATATATGTCCCATATAGAGTTTGACTCCATCTTTTTTTTTTCTGCCTTTGTCGTGTGTTTCTGTATCAAACAAAAGGCTGGTAGTTGATATAAGCACTGTAGGAGTACCGGTATTTGAGTGCTTTGGTGGGGATGGCGTTGAAAGTGGTATTTGGCCTTTGTTCTTTTCTCCTTGATAGGGTAGGAAATGGACTGAAAATTTGTTTCTCTGAGTTTGGCTGGTAATCAAGGCTGCTCTAGAGATTGATAGAAGAGTCTGGTTCGGTAGGACACCAGTTGGGAAGTATTGATTGACTGTACTTTGATATATGAAGGGAGATAGCGTAGTAGATGATCAATGGAAGAGAGAATGAAGAATGATGGTATTTAATTCGAGGAAACAACAAGCCATACTCTAATAAGTGTGACAATTAATGCCCTGTGGTTCTTTTTCTCGCTCTCTTTCTTTTCTCGTTCTCGATGGGTGTTTGGGTCAGGTACACGACCTGTACTGGCTTACCGTTTAGAGCTATAGCAGCAGTGCACGACCTTCTTAACCGCCATTTAACAAAGTATGGCTTTATGGGGAAGCTCCAACTCGTTCTATTTACTATCACTACCCGTTCGTTCAGCCACTCATCCAGTGCTGTATTAACTCAGTGTAGAAGTATCGTTGTTCTTGTCCATGTAACGTGACGGATACCATACAAGCTGTGAGTATCGAGTGAAACTCTCGAGACTGGCCAGAACGAGAGCTCTGCACAGCCGTTGTGTTTTATTTCTTTTTTTTTTAGGCTCCCCCAAGTTGAAGCTATTGGATCTGAGTAGTAACTATTTGTGGTTCGATCGATGTCGTCTAACTAGCCAGCTAGTAAACCAACTGTCACATTAATATGCTGTATTTAACGGCCAAACAGCAGTCAGTGTAGGCAGGATATTATGTCAAGTGAGCCGACATCGTTGTCAGTACATCACATCTCATCGCGGAAGTAAGTGAGTAGCACCCTTTGAGAACCAAGATGACGTTGAATGATATCTTGAAAAGTGATGTTCTCCAATCGTACTAGCTGGAAAGAAAGATGTATTTTAGTGTATAGACCTCCCTTCGGTGCTAGCCGCTGGTTAGTCGCCGCTGTTAAAATACCCAGGATAAAATACATCGACTGGATGCCGCCGAGAAGCCCCAGATCGGTACCACACAGCAAGCCGCCCCGATCAATTAAGGGTGGGTCACCCACCATTTACTTTCTCCATCTCGTAGCGGTACCTCTTCCGGCATCACAGTCTACTACAAACGGCAATAAAATAGAGTTCAGTCATGATGATGCTTGAGTCCTTTTATCACGAGACAGTTGAAGAGACCAAATTGTTCTAATGCCGCCGGAGTCTTTCTACCCCCCAATAATAGGCCTCTATTGTATACTGTAGAACTTGAGATACGAACGCATATGCACCCACCAGCTAGTAAGAGCATCAGAATATAGTTTGCTTTGAAGAAAAATGCAAAGGATGTTAGTGGAGGACAAAAAGACCAAAAAAAATTGAAAATTAAGGCAATGAAACGCAGCAGAAACAAACAACTCAACGAGCGAGTGGCATAGAGAAGAAAAACACAAAAGAAAGACTGAAAAGCAACAAAAATCATCCAAGATCTGTAGGACAATGAATCAAAACAATAAAAAAAGAACAAAAATAGAAGAACCAGGTCATAAAAGAGATTCGTATACATGCGAAAAAAAACTCATAAAAGTGTTAAAGTGGAAAAGCAGGTTATGATCGAGGCACACGCTCCTTCAACCTTCTCTCTTCTTCATCCAGCAATGACAGTCTCAACGCCTGTTCAATCATCCTCTCTTCCAAATCCAGCTGCTCCTGCCTGGTGAATCTACCAGCAACGCCTCTTCTCTGTATCCTTGAGCTTTCCAAACCGTTGGCAAAGATACCACCACGACTAGCACTCGATAGGGGAGCATCACCGTTTGAAGGTACATCAGGATTCATGATCAGAGAAGAGGCATGCAGTGCCGTTGCTGCAGCCGATCTTCTGGCCAACTTTGACCTTGCACTGAGCAACTTTTGCTGCCAGTCTGGACGAATGTAATCAATGGTGATCACACCAGGTGCCGTTGGTGGTAAAGAACCTCTTCTTTTTCTTGCAGTTGCATGTGGAGTAAGACTGGTCGTGGCGGCCAATGGTAACTCTTGCTGTTGATCTGCAGCTGTTGTATTGCCCGTTGTTGACGTTGCAAGTGAATTGTAGTCGGTAAATGAAGATGAATGCCTTGGCGGTGTTCCTGCAGCAGAATGCGATTTTGACATGGCATAACTCATCGAGGTCCGTTGCGACTGTGAATTGAATAGTTCCATAGAGTTACGACCGATTGGAATAGCTGCAGACGGTGACAGAGTACCACCACCGATTTCACAAGGTTCTTCTTCAATGACAGAAATGCTATCTTTGAACTCCGATGGTGGACGTCCACCAATACCAGTACGGAAATTTGGAGGAGTATATATGACACCAAAATCAACCATTGCGCAGAATGGACACTTGACAGGCTCGCTGGTCAAATCATCATTAGGCGGCGTTTCGGTTGCAGTAGCAGTAGCAGATGCTGTGGTGGTGGGGGTGGGAGTTGCACCAGGAGCATCACCTTCCTCGTGTGGTGGATGCGGATCTAGCCTTTTCATCTGGACAAAACACTCGGTACATATTGGTTGAACGCAGCATCTTGATAGATTTAGATTTTGCGGATAGTATAGGAAACAGATGGGACACTCTGCAGAATCCCTGTAGAGCCTCAACAGCAGATCGTTTGAAGGGATATTTTCAAACTGCTTGATTCCACTTAGTTGAATGGCCTTATCCTTCTCGTATCTGGATGACGCCTCCTTTTGTGCCTTTATTGCAGTCTCCTTCAACTTTTTCTTAAAAAGTTTATGCTCTTTTCTCTTGATGGAGTTCATACTCTGATGAATCTTGTGATCGTCTGGATCTTCCTCCTCATCGTCCAAATCTTCAATGGTGACTACCGTATGTAATGGTTGTTCTCTTATATAGTTGATCAGTTCATCGTCTGTCCAGTCCTCATCAAAATCTTGAAGAGGGGTATAAAATGGAGCAAGTTTTCTATTCACTATCAAGTCACGCACCACCTCCGTCTTGTAACTTAGGGTAAACTTGTAACTATCAAACGGAGCAAGATACCCACCATCAACGTTCTCGTTGTACCGAACAATCAAATTCAACATATGCTGCTCCTTGATCTTCTGCTTTTCTTTATCCTTTGCCTTTTTAGTCTTTGTCAATCCCGATAGAGCCTTTGGTTGTGGCAATATGTCTCTCGAAAATGAGGAAGACCTTGAGGATGGCCTCATTTCTTTCGTTGGAGTGTTACCCATGGCGATTGTGAAAAGGAACTGTTGTTGGGGTATATCTGGGTGGAAATAAACCTTACCTCAGCAAAGAGGTTATGAAAGAGAATATATTGAAATTTGCTGCGGTGGGAAGGGGAAGCCACTGTCGTTGCTTTCTCCTTATGTATATGAGTGTCTCCTTTAGATTATCGATACCTTCGGACACAGACACAACAACACACGCTCAATGGAACCGTAAATGCCTGAATAAATGCTGCCCTTTCTCTCTTGTTGGTTCTTAGTGTACCGAAATCAGAGAATCAGTACGAATCAGAGGGCGAGAGAGAGTGAATATGGGAAAAATCAGTTGATAAAAAGATCCCTCGCTGAATACCAAGGTCTGGGGTAGAAGATGGAAGTGTGTGTATATATAGCAAGCGCTCAGTCTACCAGAGAAGTTAAGTGGTCAGTATGCTGGAACTCAGATCGTTACTTGTAAGTAGTGTAAAACCCAGTAAGAAGGCTAGGTATAATTTAAAGCTTGTCCATGTATTGGAAGTTTGAGTCTTGAGCGTTGTGTTGTGTTGTGTTGTGCTGTGTTGTGTTTGTGATGTTGTGTGGGACAAATATTAAAGGGTGGTGATGTTTCTGTCGCTTCCCGGCCTGTGGCGGGAACAGCAATCGGCACGCTTGCTCTTACGGAGCCCCGGGGGAACGCACAGTAATATTCCGCGGTGGGGGAAGTGCGATGGCGGGGCAGCTCAGCTTCTATTGCCGCCGCTCGTCGTCCCCATCAGGGGGAGGCTTATGCCCACCTCATAACCTCAGTATTCATATATCCCTAATAGGCCAAAAGTTATCCTTCTTTCATGGTACACAGTCTATATGAATATACATGGCTCTTTCTATTACGGTCAATTGTCAACGGTCATCCCATACCCAAAACCAACGCCAACTCCAAGAACACAGCCGATGGTGGTTATCAGAGCAAGCACACCGCTCGCCACCTTGTATCCTCTAGGAACCTTCCCAAACTCTCTATCCAAATACCCAACGGCTATCATTATCCAGAAAGGAGGCACCAAAAATGAAAGTAAAACAAAAATCAGGGCTGTTGTTCTACTACAGATCCCGAAATTGTTCACTTTGTGGTAATGAATCTCTCTCGAGTGTGCACTACCGACCTGTCTCCAGGCACCACCTTCCAAGGACTCCTGGTAAATGGACGATACACCACTATCTGAAGAAAAAGAATCGCTGTGATGAGGTAACATCTGAGTTTGAGAGTTGGCGGAGGAGCCCGAACCGATTCCATCCTCCTTCTTCTGCCTTAAATGTGCCTTTTCAATCTCAATAAAAGTGTCGTATGCTGATGCTTGTTGCTGGTTCCTTGAAAATAGACCATCCTTGTAAGAATATGGATTGGACTTGAGTACGTTCGCTTTTACGTTCAGCTCATTCTCAGACTCTTCCCTGGTGTATAGCAAATGAGTCGTTCCAGGAGCGGCTTTCCTAAAGCTGTACTGCGATGACGACTTTGTTTGACTCTCTTGGGCAGTCCCTTGAAACAATTCCTCTTCCTCCACAAGCATGGGCATCTCTCTAGCCGAGGCCGTTTCTTCGGGTTCCTCAACTATTGTGTCTGTCTTTAGGATCTTGGAATAGTTCGAATGAGATGTGTTATCCGAACTTGATGACGAAGAGTTTTGCGTTAGGTTGAAAGAATACTGAGATGCCCTCATGTTGGGTATTCCTGTGGTATCAATTATTGCTGTTATATGTATGTCGTCTCTGGTTTCATCAATTTCTTCATCCTCATCCGTATTCATTGCTCTAGCTCTCTCGGGTTCGTCTTCCACTGCTAATGCTTTGATGAGTGATGGCTGAACAACTTCAGCAGACTCTTTCATTATTGCAGATATGTCGGCTCTGGTAATCTTTGATATCTTTGCCTGTCCCTTTTCAATTTCAGAAAGTGATTCAAAAGATCCATAGAAATTCTTCAAGTTCTCCTCCTCTTGAAAAACAGCTTTCCGTAACTCGTGGCTTGACGCTTCGAGGTTCTGCGAGTTGCTCGAGTGTGACTGTGAGTTTGTATTGTCACTGTTTGAGTGACTTGCATGGGTTTTCGCCTTGTCATTGTATATGCTGAATCGCTCATTTGATGCAAGACTTCTGGTGCTACTCTCCCTATTGAGACTTCCAGATCTCTGCAAGGTTTTCAACGGAGAAGAATCGTCACTACTCAACTTATTGCTTTTCACGCTTCCTGACCTTGACAACTCGCCTAGAACGTTGCTGTTGGATCCTCTTATGCTTCGATTGCTGCTTGACCGTGAAAGCTGAAAGTCTTTTAACGTTTCTGTGAAGTACCCGTGTGATTTTTGAGATTCTTTGATGTACTGTTCCCTCAGTCTGACTGATTTGTTTGTGGTATTTCCTGAATCTGCTTCACTACTATTTTCGTCATGAGCGGAAAGGTACTCGGACTCAGAGCTGTTTGTTTGGTTGGTGGTATCTAGTGTTGATAAATCCCCGGTGAAATCAACCGTGACATCTTCCTGTGGGACGTGGCTCCTTGCAATTGTTTCTTGATGATATTCTGTTTCAGATGTTTGATTCCTCAGCAAATTAAGCGTTTCAGTGCTTGGCGATAGTGTTGATTGAACTGTTGTTTTTCTGGCTTGCAAAACAACGAAGGGGGAAGGCGAAGACGTTGGAGTCCAATCATCTTTTCTCTTCAAGGGACTCATGCTCATTAGGGACATTCTGCTAGGCGTAGTTTTCAGTGGACTTTCATTGATACTGGTGTTGTGTTCCGGTGTTCCTCCAGCATTCCCTGTTTTCTTTCTGGAAGGTGTTATTTTGGAAGGTGAGAATAGATTCCGCAGTTTGGAAACGGGACTAGGAGAGGATATAGTGGACATCTTTTTGGTTGGTGTTCTTCTACTTTGCACCGTTGATGTTGGTTCAACCTTTAAGGGGCTGACACCGGTAGTTTCACCAGTTGAAGGATCTTCATCATTTAAGTTTCTAATGACAAGATTCTCCTTTGAGCGTGGGTGCATCTTGCTGTAGTTGTGATTAAACGCTTTCTGAAACTTGGTGCCTATTGAGATCTCGTGGTTGCAGACTTTGAGGTGTTGATGTTTTTGGACAAAGCTCCAGTGGTCTTTACAAATAGGAATGTTAATCGACAAGATTTTGCTTTTTCTTGATAATTCATCTTCTCACTCAGTTGATGATAACAGATTGAGTTTCTGGTGTTTGTGTGTGTAATTGTGTTTTTCCAAGTCTATCTTGATGGAAACGAAATGTGTTTACCTCTTCCCCAATTAGGCATCTCCTCTGCCCGGGATTTCAACCAGTGCGAGCTAAATTGTGTGCATGCATGAAATATTTTCAGGGAGATCATATCATATCTTGAAGCAAGATAAAACAATCGCTAGTTACACTCAATCGTATCCATTCAGAGTCTGGATTGAAAATTAAATATTCATTATTCGTGCCGCCATTACAGCTTTTAGAGTGTGCTCATACCTTGAACAAAACATTGCTCCTCTGTGAAACGTGAAACGTTAAGAAATGCTGAGATTGGGATCAATTGACAGAATGCCATGAACCTTCTAACCAACTATACATCCTCAGAGGACAGCGACAACGATGAAATTGAAACTAAGACTCAGGGGCCATCAATGAGCGCCAATGAAAAGCTGAAATTGAAAAGAGGTTTTCCCGAAACAGTGCAACAACGGCAACAGAAAAGACTAAGATTACCCCCCTCCTCTATAAAATTTCAGTTTGCTCAAAAACCAGCATTGACAACCTCCAGCACTCGAGGCACCAAGGTGCAGGGAACGGGCGATAAAGGAGTAGCGACTCAAGATATCTCCCAATTCAAGACGAGTTTTGTCTATTTAAACGTACCACTGTCAGGTCACCAATCCAAGCAATTTCAAAAGTTGGCAACTGACATATGGAAAGACATCGTGCTGGATAATCCCAATGAAGCTGAGGCACTAGCTTCCGAATGGAGACTAAAGAAAGACGTTTTGTATGATCCACTTTCGAAGTTGCCAAAGGATACCCACGTCTCGCTGTCGTACAATATCTCGTTCGAATCCAGTTTAGATTTTGATGCGTTTGTAAAAACACTCAGCAAAACCATTGAGGGCATTGATTTGTTTCCATTGAGGATCACATGTGGACCATCCATCAGATTGTTGTCCAACCTAAACTGTTCCAAGTATTTTATCAGTGTCATGCTAGATGCCGAATCCAGAGAGAGTCTACGTAAAGTGGTTGAAACGTTGAATGGAGCCATACCACGATTGGAAACCGACCAACTTGCAAAACCCAACAACACAGGTTACAACTTGGAAAAGCTGCATCTTACAATTGGGCAATTGGAGCTAAAAGGTGATAATTCGAATATCAACGGTGCCAGAAAAGGCAGATCAACTGAGATTTTGAGCGGGTATAGAAAGACCATGTTGGAACCGTTTAGCTTCGAAATTGATGGTTTATACATTACTAATGGCCGAAGTGTGATTTGGCTATGAGATCCGTTCGATATTCGAGAGTTGGTAACTGGGATAAACCGAAGAACGGGTAGTCTCTGGTCCTGGCTAGCGAGGGTAAAGATAAGGGCAGTGCACTATGGGTTGAGGCTGAAAAGCCCGTGAGTCATCTGTGGCAGCAAGATAGGTGTTGATAAAGGCGTGCGTGCACTTAATTGAATAGGAGGACATTGAAAGAAGAGACATATATATACATGTATAACTATGGTACGAACTAACTAACAAACTACAACGCTATAACTCAACATATTTTTTCAATCAGACTAACAGTTATCAGATAGGCACAAAACGCAATGTCAGACTTATCACCGAACGACCCACTATACGAACCTCCACAAACGGAAGATCTGTCAAAGCTAACGCCACAGGAGCTCAAGCTTTACAAGCTGTACGGCAAACTACCAAAGAAATCAGATATACTACAGGACAAGTTGAAAGACCGCAAGTTTTTTGACAGTGGAGACTATGCAATGTCAAAGGCCACTGGTCATAAAGAGCAGGTTGGTTCAATCAACCCATTGAATTTGCCAAACATTGAGAACGTTGCAAGGATCAACAGGAATTCAATCAGTGGGGTGAATGCCTCTGGACTATTGAACGCCCACCAGCACAAGTCCAACTTGGAAAATGAAGCCACTGAGAATGCTGTGGAGGATGCCGAATGATCTCCTTGCGAGAGAAGAACATAGGCAGTCGATTTACACATCCAGACCATTGTGTCATGGCATCATTTGGTATCCCCCTTCCTTGAATGTTACCCGACGATACGAATGATCGTTGTTGCTGCTGCTCAATTGACTGATAATAGGAGCGTCTTTTTGACTTATCTTGACTCTCATTTATCTTGGGTTATCCTTGTTGTTATTTGTTAGCTCCTTTAGCTGTTGTTATTAGGAACCAACTATGATACGTGATGTTACATTTAGCTTTTTTGACTTTTTGACTTTTTTGACTTTTTTATGGGAATCCTGAAAGATCGAAGCCTTGCAGATTTGACGTTTGCATTTGTGGTTTCTTTGGCGCCGGATTCCTTGTTGTCAGGTTCCATCTCCCTCGCAAAAGTGCTTGGAAATGAAAGATCTATTACTGACTAAAATATGTTGTGTCATAGCGTGGCTAACAAAAGTAACCCCATTTGTGCTTGACATTGGACCTACTCGTGCTGAATCAAAAAGGCAAGGTTCAAATGGATTTGAATAAAAAATGCAAAAATGCTCCTCAATTCTCGAGGATTGACGTAAAAATATCGAATGTAAAGCGGCACACTTCTGCTCATGAAGAAACGACAAAGATAAAAAGATGATATACAACTCACAGAAACACAGACACACACATAAATGCTTGAAGAACAAAAACTCGGAATGGGGAAAGAGAAGATGGGGCGACGCAAGGGGTGGATACGTAAGAAGTGTAAACGGAATGTTATCAAGAATGGATCCATAAAAGACGAATGTAAACAGGTTGGTAAAAGACCATCCAGCAGTCTTATATTGGGCAGCAAGAGTCAGTCAAAAAGATATCTGCTAACTTTACCAAATATGATCAATGTAATAAACAAAAACGAACCGATCCATAAAAGATCGGCCAATACATCGGTATCGTTCAACAGATCAGAAACTGTGAGCTTACCATTTGCAACGACATAGATGGCCATTGAAGAAACCGATGAAAATGAGGCTGTGACAAAGCTAGTGAAAGTGCCATCCAAAACCATCCAGAGCAAAGTGTTGATGACACACCAAACCAAAGAAGCCTGTAGTTTTGATGCCCATTCGTTCTTCTTCAATCCATATGATAGACCAACCAATGCAACGGTGGACCTTATGATGGATGATTTGTCAAACAGGGTGACTTCCTGCCTAATATCCATATTTTTGAAAACGATATTGTCAAATAAAGGCTGGATGGATCCCAAGATTAAACCAACCACAGCGTTGTTTAGTATACTTAGTTGGATGGAAGATAGTGGTGATGAAGGTATCAGCAACGATGACATTCTGTTTAGAGTGTCTTCAAAAACGTAAAAAATCTCATAATCTGCAAGGTTCGGTATCGTTGGATTTGACTTTGGAATTTCCTCCGCTAGTCTGATGAACAGATTGCCAAAGAGGCATAGCACGAGGCATTTCGTGGTGAAAATCAGGACTCTCGAAGTGATAGGCCGTTGGTGACGGGACAGTCTTTTGTGGTTGTTCGCTAGTGCTGGTGACGCCACGTCTGAATTAGAGTGCTTGAGCTTTGTTGCTTCGTCCACTTTTGCGAACTGGTAGCTATTGTCACTATCGTCACATAGATCGTTCTCAATTCCCCCGTAAAGGGAGTAGAGTGGTGGTATCGTGAGGTTGACAACCGATTGATCTCTCTTGATACTAGCGCTTGAAGTGATGGAGTCGGAGCGAGTGTTCATTTTGGAGGTTGACGTCTTGTTAGAGCTTCTTGCAGGCGGCATCTTTTTCGTTGACGCTGATATGATTTGATGGCTGATTTCTATAAGTTTGCCTCCCACTTTTATCTTTCCAGCTTGCAAGAGTTAGTTTATATCTGGCTGTTTTTTTATGTATGGAACCGTGTACTGACTAAGAAGGTGTACTAGAAGGTTGCTTTCGGACAAGTATATGGGCGGGGTGCTGGGTTAGGAACAATTGAGCATCTCGAAAAGATGCTGTTTTGATGTCAAGCCGGGGGCCGTCGAGCTGCGTTGTTTTGGTTCTGATGGTGGTGAGAAGCGAATGCTGTGCTGTTGCAGACAGGGCTGTGCAAGGCACACCGCCGCACGTGAACATCTCGTTCTGTAAACGAGCTCAAGTGAGTTTAGTTGTTGTTAGAATCACTTCTTTTTGTTCTTGGATGGTTGGTTGGTTAGACAGTGCTAATTGTTGGGAAATCAAAAGGACAGGTAGCAATTGGGCCCTATCGTGACAAAATATCTCTCACTGCTTGAAGGATGAGCCATCCAGATTACTACTCTGAGGACGTGGTTCCCAAAGACACGTTAGAGGTGTTTGAAACGTCAGACACTGAAGACGTCAGCCCCACCGCAATCGCAGAAGACAAAGAACGAGACTCGCATGATGACTCAATTGAAGAGGAAGAGATTGTCACGTTTGATTCCCGCCAGGTGTTTGAAAATCAAATCATAGATGGTATAGAAAGCATAGATTTTAGGAATGGGGGAGGAAGAAATGGATACTTGTTCTCTACCGTGAACGAAACTAGAGAGCAGAAGCTTACAAGGATACGCAATGAACTCAACGAGATTCAGCTCTTTCATGCTCACGCTGATACACCCAAAGATCCCGTGTTGGATCAAGAAACTTCTAACCTCATTAAAATATTGGATGATTTGAATCTCACATCGAATGGTGTTATCAACAGCTGGAAAGAGGAGTTAACACCAAAGCTGGGAATGACTGAGCCACTGGAACCTCTATCAAAGTCAAAAGAACAATTGAAAACCGACGATGTTGCGGACGACATGGTTATGCAGTTTTCTTCGAGATTGAGCAGGTTGGAAGGTCAGCTTGGAGTGACCGAGGAGGAAAGTAATATGACGCTACAAGCAACAGTGAATGATCTTTACAGACGAGTCAACATACTGATGAATCCCGAGTTTTCATTAAAAGAGGTGAAAGAGCAGCTCGATAGCCTTAATGTTCAAGCAGAAGAGCTTTTGCGCAAGACGTCGCGGCTTGACAACAAAGAAGTCATGGTATCTATCACAGATCAAAAGATCGATCATTTGTACCATAAGATGCATCAGATGCCGCAACTAGAGAAAACGATAAGACTCCTGGTGACAAGGCTGAAAGCAATCGATACAACTGCCACATCGTGCTCCAACTCGGTGAAATTTTTGGACTCATTGGAAAATGATATGAGTACCATGAATCTTGAGCTTTGTAACTGGCAAAGCAAGTTGGACAAGTTGGAGGAGAAACTGGACAACGACAATGTCACATTTGAAAAAAATAAAGCAGAAATACAAAGCTGGGTTGAACACCTACAGGCGAAATTAGATAGCGTATGATGATTTTATGAATAGATTAGTACAATGCATATATATGGCTCTGTCTTTCAGCGCAAGGGATATAAGCAATATTATTTTGTGACGATCGAAACCACGTCTTGATCGTGAACCCTGTGATTCAAACCACACTTTTGAGGGGCATTTCCAAACTTGGAAGATGAACCCCAAACCAACGCATACTTGAAGTGATCCTTGAAATCCTTGTGGATGGAATTACACACATCCTCAATTGTAGAGTCATTCCTAACAACCATAGGATCTGTAAAGTCTGGCTGCACCCCTCTTCTCTTCGTGTACATCCTTATTAGATTCAATCTGTACCAGATCTCTTCGATGACATCCTTCAAACCGAGATCCATCTCACAGGACATGACAACCGTATTTGGCTCCCTAGCAATTCTATCAACCTCTTCAAGAGAAACAGCATCAACCTTATTGTAGACGTAGAGGCAAGGCATGTAAACAACATGCTTCTCGTTGATAACATCGATAAAGTCATCAACGGTAACATTCTCATCCCTCACCATCACATCTGCATTGTGAATCTTGTGATCTTTCAAAAGAGCACTCACCAACTTTTCATCAATGTATTTAGGAGGGGTGATGGAGTTGAGCTTGATTCCTCCAGTTTTCTTCAACTTTATTGATAGATTTGGTTTTTCCCTGTTGAGCCTTATACCAATCGCCTCCAATTCCTTTTCTAGATGCTGCCTCTGATCAGAAGATTTTGTAGCATCCAACACCATCAAGATCAAATCTGCAGTCTTTGCCGTTGCAACAACCTGTCTTCCTCTACCTTTACCCTCACTGGCACCTCTTATAATACCTGGCAAATCAACGATTTGAATCTCTGCACCTTCGTATTCCAAAACACCAGGAACCGAGGTTAACGTTGTGAACTCATAGGCTGCTGCCTCTGACTTTGTCTTGGTGACCTTGTTTAGGAATGAAGACTTACCGACCGATGGATAACCGATCAAACAGATTCTACAATCACCCGTTTTGGAAACTTCAAATCCTTGTCCTTTACCACCACCTCCACCGCCTGCTTCTGGCTCCAAAAGCATCCTTCTATATTTGGCTAGCTTACCCTTCAAGAGACCCAAGTGATACTCCGTGGCCTTGTTCTTCTGAGTCTTGGCCATCTCATCTTGAATCTCTTTGATCTTCTCTAAAATGTTCACCATTGTGTCTGTTATGTGGAAAATGCGGTGTAGTCGTCTGTTGAATGTCTTGCAACCTCAATAAAGCAGAGTTGAGTATCTTTTTTGTTGTGATATAAATCAGGCTTCATCTAATCAGCTTTGTCTAATACTTTTTCATAATGATCATTTAAGCCGGCTGACGGAGAGATCCAGCGAATTTCTTCAACAGTTGAGCATGGAAACAACCCCAATGTGACGTATACCGGTGCAGAGGTGTTTTAGTCAAAAAAGCCCCATTTTCCATTCTCTCGTTACCCATTTTACAAAAACATTCCCGCATGTGAAACCACAGCAGAGTCACTAGAAAAGTACAAAATAAAAACGCAGTACGAAAACTCAAGAATGTTTAAGATGGTACAGTAAATTTAGAAAATAGTAACTAAGAGGTAAAGAAAGGAAAGGTAAAGATAACAAAAACGAGCATTTGACCAAAACTTGGCCTGGATGATCCTCATTTTTTGATGCGATGAAAGAGTTTCAATTAGATTTGAAGACTCTTTCAAATAAAAACTAAAGAACACCAAACCAGTCGATCGGTTTGTGTGTAGGTTCTGTGAACCCTGTGGTGCTTATAGAAGGATGAGCATCTTGCACGGTATTGGAAAACGATTGATTTATGAATGGGCCAAGTGGATTGAAGGCTTCTGGCATCTGTTGCAGTTGCTGTTGTTGTTGGTTCTGCTGCTGTTGTTGTTGTTGTTGCTGTTGTTGCGCGATTGATTGTGAGATGAGTCGGTCCAAGTGCATATGGTCAAACGAAGACTGGGGACGTATGTTAGGCATCAACGGTGAGGTATTCAGAGAAACGTTCAAGTCAAACTTGGGTGTCCATAGAGTATTAATGTTTTCCAAGATCCAGTCGCTCTCGGTGGTATGTGTTACTGAATCGAAGGAAGAACGGTTCATGCTACCTGCCTTTTCTCCTGGTGTTGATTGAACCGGCTCTCCATCAGACTCAGCAATTCCATTGGAAATAGATGTCTTTGTTAAACGCGGTGTCATTTGCTCAATTTCTGATTCCACAGAGACATCGTGATGGAATAGCTGATCTGGATTTTGGCCAGGGTCAGAAAAGCTGGAGCCAATGGATATTGGGACGGAAGATTGTGGAGGAGATTTATACCCATTCAACGGCTGAGTGTTGACTGGTTGGGTATACTCTGATGGTAAAACCCCAACCCCCTGCTGCTGCTGTTGATGCGGTTGCTGCAGTCGCTGTTGTAGCTGATGATGATGTTGTTGTGGTTGTGGATGTGGTGGTGGTTGTTGCTGCTGTGGCATTTGCATTTGCGGTTGGTTCGATATTGAGACAGAAACTTGTGGTACTGGTGCTGCTTCTGGAGTTGGTGCTGTAATAGGGGCGGACACATGTGATTTCAGATAACTCTGGTAGACATCAGCGAAGTCATCAGGTGGTAAAACCATTTGTAAATGCTGAATCAGCTTGCTCTTGTCAGAATACATCATAGATATGAGATAGGAAGAAAAGAACCCAATGTTCCACTTTCTGGTTGTTGCCCTTAGGAACCTCAAACAGGTAAGAATATCCTGATTAGCAAGGGTGGATATCCTAGGATCTGCGTTAAAAGCGTGTAATAAGAACTGGGTAGCAGCATGACTGACGCAGAAACTAACTATCTGAGAGGTTTCTGCTTCATGCCCTAGAATGTCAACAATGGACGTTATCATATGGCCAGCTCTGAACATCACACTCCATGATGGATTAACAATCTTCTCACCTGAGGGTCCACGCCGCGTGCTGCTGGTCATTAGGGCAGCCTTATGAACAATGATGAGCATCGTATAATAGATGGCACCAACTGTACCTGCAAATATGGTATGGGTTAATTTGTCCTTTGAGTAGAATTTGAGCTCTTTAGGAAGAGCGTTAAACCAACTTCCCAAAAGTCTATCACTACTAACTATATCTGGATTCGAATATGACAGCTTATCCATGATGGCGCTCATGAGGAGGGTAATTTTCACCTGCTGTATGAAAAACTCCACATGAAGCTTTTCCACTGGATAGGGTGAAGGGTTTCCTGGTTCGTCATCGTTCATGTCTTCTTCGGTTGGCAGAGAAACGTCACAGTCGCTGAGGTTAATGCTAAAAGTTTGACTCAAGACAACGGACACGTATCTATCTTTTATGAATAGGCACCACCATATTCTTTTGTACAACTTCTTTTCTAGTGGTGTGATGTCGGTGTTTGTATCGTTGTTCTTGTGAAACCTATACGCCTGAGCAGCAGAAATGGCCAACTTAATCCAGTGTAACGATGTTCTCGAAGTGAAGATTTTACCCTCACATGACCAAGTGAATATTGTAAAAGCTTGACATAGTGGGATAGGTTCGGTTTCAATATCGACGTCGTACAACGCCTTGGCACTTTTGAACAAAACACCGACAATCTCCTCGTGCGTGCTTCTTTGTTCGTCGGTCCAATTGGTATCGTCGTGATGTCTAGCACCTGCAAATAGAACGGCTCTCAACAAGAACAAACTTGGTGGACGGGTCAAATCTGCATAATCTCGGAGAAATGCAGCCTTGCTCAACACCGGTGTTAAAGGATGGAGCTTTTCAAAGTAGACAGATATGTACTTTCTGCAGAGAGATTCCTCGGGCAAGTTGAAACTGCCGGCAACCTTCAAGAGATCCATATCAAAAGAATCTATGGGGACAGTAGTTATATTTTTCGTCTTTATAACGTGGTCGATGAAATCACCTGCAATGGTTCGGAGTAAAGGTGAGGAAGTTGTGGAGCAAATGAAATCCCTTGCTGTTCTTGGGTGAACTTTTGGCAAGGCAAGTTGAGGATCTAATTGTATGGCACTCAAGAATGGGAATTGCATACCATGCTTGTTTGAGAGTGAATACGATGGCACTTGGACATTCTGGTTGGCCTGTTGTATATACAATGACTGTGCGACAGAGAGAGATTGTTGTTGTTGTTGCTGTTGTTGCTGTTGTAACTTAGATGTGGTCGGGGGTGGAACCGTGCCAACCCCAGAGACGGAGGATGTAGGACTGACCTGGACGATGTCAGGTGAGGTTTGTGAATCTGAGTGTTGAGCTCCATTTGCTCCTTTCCTCGTTCTTTTTTTAACAACACGGATGACACAATCTTGGATGTTGAACTGGACACAGTTTGTACATTTTGCAGGGTAAGTCTGGTCAAGGTTACACTTGACCTTTCTCTCATGGCAAGTCAGACATGCTCTGGCAGACCTTGGTCTCTTATATTTGATCTTTTTGGGTTCTTCGGCTGGTGACATAGGTACGTGTGTGGTGGATCAAGAGAACAAAAATATACTTTCGGTTCGGCCTGACTCCTCTTCGGTATTGCTATTGTTCGTTGCGGCCTCGAGCAAACGCTGAGATGGTGAAAGGAAGCTGCGATTGAATTGGTTCACACAAGGAGGAAAACAAAAGCCCCTCCAATTGAATTGACTTGAGGGTAAGCGATGATGATGCTGGTGTAGTATCTCAAAGTATCTAGTACGAAGGAAGAGCGTTGTATTTGTTCTCCAAAGAGATGTGTATATTTAAGACGTATTATTGTGCATGTGCATCAACGTCACAAGTCTACCTCTCTCCAAATACAGAGGAAACGTAGAAAGGCTGTGCAACAGCTTATTACCAGCGGCTTTGCGGCAGGGACAGCCGCAGGGGTAGAGGGGTTCAACAGGCGGCCATGGGGCGGCCATGGGGGTCCCTGATATATCTGTAGCTCTGCCATTCTTTGACTTATTCGAAAATAAAGGTTCGATTCAACATGTATATACACTTCGATATCCGTACATAGGTTATCATTTGGCAATCTGCACCTTGTTCACACTTTCAGTTTCCCATTGGGTCAACTCATGTCCATCACCCGTTTTTTTGACCCCCTTTCCGGACTCTTGAGTAGTCTTCTCCAACGTTGGCGAAAGCTTCAACTTGGCAAAATCGTCCGCCAAGTTGTTTGCCGACGCTGCAGGCTTTCGCTCAGCTGCATTCTCATCGTTCAAGTATAGCCTCAACCTTTCATCCTTAACTTCCAAAACGGACACTTGATCATTGGCTTGCAAGGCGCACAACCTCAAAATGTATTCTAGTAAGGAAAGTTTCGACTCGGGATTGATCTTGATCACAGAGCTCATCTTTTTTGTGTCATGGCCATCACTGTCTTCATCATCATCATCGTCACTATCCTCCTCTCCTTCGTAGTCTCCCAGTGCTATCCAGTCTATACCATGACCACCGGAAGTGATATTTTCGAGCTTTTTTGATTTTCCATCCGTGCCTTCTTCACCAGAGGAACGTTGGCTGATATTATTCGAATCCAGTGCTGACTGTTCCTTCCTAACTTTCAAGACCAACACAGGTGAAGTTCTATCCTCAAGCTTCAACAATCTACCTGAAGCACTGAAAAACAGTTTCATGATTGTGCTGATGTCTATGGAGTAAACCTCTGGTTTTTCTTCCTCGTCATCGTGATACCTCCCATCTTCAAAGCTTTCTGTTATCTCCAATCTATAGTTGTACTTGTCTCTTTCGTCAAATACTCTGAGCACCTTGATATTACACCTGGCAAACTTCTCTCTCCAGGTGATTTCAGACCCACCACCGTGGGCAGCCCTTGCTGGATTGTAAAAAATGTTGAACATTGTTAGGTCGAAAGTTTCCCCGACCTGAACCCTCTTTTTGCCCCCATCTTTCTCAAATGTTGTATTAGAATTGTTCACAATTACAGTTGCATTCAAGAGTCTCCCGGGCGAGACAAAACTACTCGGATTTCCACCCAAGTTGGCACCAGAAGTAGTCAAGGCTAGGTTGATCACCGGAATAGCCTGTTCAATTCTGCCGAGAAGCCTCTGCATGTACGCTTCCAAGCTCCTAATAGATTCCGTGGTATAACCTCTAGAATTTATCAAATCTGCAGTCAAATCCTCTATGCTCTCCTCGAACTCATCAATCTCTTCCTTCAAATCTGCGGTCAATCTAAGCGTGCTTTCCAAGTTTGTACTTCCTCTAGCAGCAGCCAACTGAATCAACTCAATGGCATATGTGACAATCTCAATTCTTGTCTGTAGTTTGTCCTTCATCCTTCGAAGCTTTTTCTTGTCCTTCTCTGGAACGTTCTCCATCATCTTCCCCACAGACTTAATCACGTAGGAAGATGCAATTTGAACGCCCGACCTGACAGCAAACGTCACTATTTGGCTGCCTGCTTTTGAAAGAAGTTGGTCCATCTTGACTTGGGTATATCGGCATAAACAATTGAGATATCAGTAGCAACTGCTTGTGTTGATGGGAACATCGTTCAGCAGAGAGGCAGCCCGTCGCTTCATCTTATCCGTTGCTCTTTTGTGGGCAAAACGTTTTTTCACTCTTGGAAGGAAGGAAAAACAAACATTGAAATTAAAATCTGAGCGTGCGGCTCAAATGGCATCCCATATTGACGTAATCAAGATTTAAAATACTTTCAACACTTTTATCTCAAACAATTACTTTACTTTACTCTGCTTCAAAATCATCTTTATTCATGATGGTTGTTCGAAATTCATTACACATCGGTCAGTTGGAGTCACTTGTTTCGACAACTTTCTTCTTCTTACTCCACCTCGCGTTGATCTCGTCGGCAGTCTCCAACCTGCCTCTCTTCTCAAATGGAACGTAGACACCAATGGCCTTGCCAACTCCGTCTCCCAACTTCATCACAGTCTTTTCAAACTTTGTTGGCATGTTTAGCTCAACTACGTTTTTCATGAAGCCTGCCATTATGGACTTTATTTGATAGTCGTTCCGTAAACCATCCATCTGTGGATGACGGGTCGACGATGCCTTACGAGGACTCGACCATGTCACTTCATTATTATCATAGCCACAGTCATAAAGCACCAAAGGAAAATCATGAGCCATATGATAGATCGGTCTGCTTGGAAACTTCTCAATGTCGAGCAGATCCTTTACGATGGTTGGATCCTCTAATCCTTGACCAGCTGCAAACAGAACTGCAACCATACATCTCACCTGGTGCCACAAGAAACCATTTCCTTGAAGGTCAAACACGTAATGACCGTCTCTATCTTCCAACGTTTCGATAGTGGATTTCAAAATCACTCTGGTGAAATTTGTTATTTGTTTCGAAGGATCAATCTTGCAAAAGTTCCTAAAATCGTTGTTTCCCAAGTAGTAAGAAGCAGCCTCTTTCATCTTCTCGATGTCCAATCCTTTGCCATCAAACACATATTTGTAATGTCTATACTTACAGCTGAACCTAGCATCAAAATCCCCAGGGAGTCGTAAGCATACAGAATGAAATCTAATATCAGCAGGCAAAACATGGTTTAAGCATCGAACGTAATCTAACTCCTTGACGTCGTTGGCTGGATCGAGCAATTCTTCCTCGGTCAAGTTCGATCTCACCTCGAGCGCAATCACTTGGTTCATAGCACTGACACCTCTGTCTGTCCTTCCACATCTGCTGAACCTAAATTCTTGAGGTTTGAAAGAAGAAACCAGTTTGATCTTGTTCAAAGCTTTGATTATCTCGCTTTCAACAGTTGGCATCTGGGTTTCTTCAACTTGTAGTGCCAATCCTTGGTAGTCCCAACCAAGATACGCAAATCGTAGTGCTATGTGTCTCTTTGCATATCTTGAAAAATCAAACTCCTTCTTTTGTTTTTTCTTGGGTTGTTGGGCGGTGGTGCTCCTATGATGGTGTGCGGTCTTACCCTCTAGCTCCATCAGTCTTTCAACGAGCTGATCTTTGGTCCATGAGTTATAGTCTTCCGTTTGAGAGTTTGCATGTTTGTGTGATCCTACCGTGTGGCCGGCATTTGGCTTGCTCATTGTGGATAATGGACGGCAAAAGGAATTGGTGTTGTAACTTGTGTAAAGAGTTTTCAACTTGGAAAACCTCTTGATCATGAATTATGATGATGGATTGAAGCACTGCGATCTGAAGTGCGTAACGCTGAAGAATCAACGGGAAACAACGGTAACCAACTAGCAACAGCCAGATAATATTGAGGATTCAGGGTCTACAATCGTACCCAATTTGAGATCTCAGAGGCTTGATTGGATTGCACTTGTCGTTGAGAGAGAGTGAGAAGTTGAACATAAAAGAGAAAATATTTCAAGGCTTTTGAAGATGCAGATGAGTAGATTGCGGTGCAAGGTCTAAATTTTTTTTTTTCATCTTTAATACTTGAAATTTTTCGTTGATATGGAAATGTTTTTTGCTTTTACAACTTTCATCTCTACCGATTGAAGTAAGAGTTTCATCGTTGAACAGTAAAGAGTGACCGAGACTTGAGAGAAATAAACGTGCTTATTCAATGCAATCGGGGAAGCAATCGGCATCTTGGAACTCTATTTCCTATCAGATCCAGCCATGGATTCAAGATGCAGTGACATCGTTGGGATACAGCAGCATGACACCAGTTCAGGCATCAACGATTCCACTGCTGTCACAGAACAAAGACGTGGTTGTGGAGGCAGTTACGGGATCTGGAAAAACATTGGCGTTTGTCATACCCGTGCTGGAGAAGATTGTCAAATTCATGAAGGAAGAGGGCGGCGCCCTCAAAAAGGGTCATTTTGGGGCCATTGTGGTTTCACCGACAAGAGAGCTCGCAAGTCAAATTAACTCGGTTTTCGAGCTTCTGTTGAATTTGCAGCCTGAAGGAGTTCCTCAGATCAAAACACAACTACTTGTTGGATCCATTGGATCTGTTCGAGAAGATTTGCACGATTATTTGAAGAATAAACCCCACATCTTGGTTGGTACTCCGGGAAGGACTCTAGACTTTTTGACGAATCAGTTAGTGAAAACATCTGGATGTCAGATCCTTATTCTTGATGAGGCTGACAAGTTGCTCGATATCAGTTTTTTGGCAAACATACAGTCCATAGTGAGACAGCTTCCTAGACAGAGGCGTACAGGGCTCTTCTCAGCTACAATCTCTAGTGCCGGTAGCGATATCTTCAAAACCGGTATGACGAATCCTGTCAAAATCACTGTGAAGTCAAGCTCTTTGGAGCATTCCTCCGTGCCAACATCATTGGGATTGTTTTATATGGTTTCAAAACCTGAGCAGAAGTTGAAAGTGTTGTTTGAGTTATTGGTGACCTACAGATACAAAAAGGTGATCGTTTACTTTCCAACGTGTGTTGGTGTCACGCACTTTTACGGTATGTTCAGTAATCTTTTGAAAAACTGGGATAAGGTGGACCAAGACGACGTGAAGTTGTTCTCATTGCATGGTAAGCTAACGGCAAAACCGAGGTTAAAGACGTTGTCGAATTTTGCTCAATCAGAAGCAGCAAAGTCAATTCTCTTTACCACGGACGTTGCAGCAAGAGGTTTGGATATTCCCGAGGTTGATTTGGTCTTACAGGTTGATCCACCAACCGATCCTGATGTCTTTTTACACAGATGTGGTAGAACGGGAAGGGCAAACAAAGTCGGAAAAGCCATCACATTTTTGAACGAAGGAAGAGAGGAAGATTTCATTGACTTCATGGAAGTCAAGGGCGTCATTGTCAAACTTTTGGATACACCTACTTTGGAAGACCAATTTATCACATGGTACGATTCAGCGTTGAGAACCTGGCTTTTGCAAGACAGAGAAAGATACGACCAGGCACTCAAGTCGTTGGTTGGTTTCATAAAATACTATTCAAGGCACATCTCAGGTTCCATCTTCAGACTACAATCACTTGATTATAAAGGTCTCACTAGAATGTATGGATTGACGAGGATACCTAAGATGCCTGAAAATAGATACATTGAGAATTTCCCCGAGGACGGGTGGCTTGATAGAAGCATAGATTTTGATAGCTATGCTTATTGTGATAAAGCCAAAGAGGCAACCAGACTAGAAGAACTGGCAACAGAGAAGAAAAAGAAGGAGAGAAGGGAGAAATCACTGCAGAAGAAAAGTCTTGATGCTAAGAATACCGCATGGAGTGCCAAAACAGACACTAGGGATACCAAGCAAGATAGAAGAGAGAAGATGAAGCGTAGAAGGGAAGCTATCGAGGCTACATTACAGAATGGACAAGAAAGTGATGATGACGAGTCCCAGGTTGTAGTTGACTGGAAAGATTTAGTGAGGGCCAACAAAAAGAAGAAGACTCAAAGCAACGTGCAGGGCAGCTTTGACGATTTGTAAATATATGTAGTGGTGTTGAAAAAAGTAATGAATAACGAGCATTAATATTCTCATTCGCGTATCAAAGTCCAAATCGGAAGAGGAATAACTATCCAGCAAAACCATAACATTTGTAAACGTCTATCAATAGCCTCAATTATTTCATAATTGGGAAACCACGTGAATCTGTGTTTCTCATGCTAAAACATCCTCGATCTTGATAGAAGCATCTACCTTTAATGCCTCCTTCCAAAACTTCGAAAGGTGTCTGTTACCCGAATCGCATGCAATCATCACAATTTTGGAACCCTTTGGAGCTTTCTGGGCCACCCGTAATGCAGCAACTGCATTGATAGAACTACTCGATCCGACAAAGAGGCCATCGTTGGAGCTCAAGAATCTGGCCATCCTGATTGCTTGCTGATCAGTGACTCTTTCAGCGTCATCTATCAGGTACTCTCCCTGCATGAAATTATGTGTGAGCCTCGTCAATCCTATTCCTTCAATTAAGGTATCAACTTGGTGTCGCCTTCTCGTTCCTTCTTTTTCAACCGTATCGTACATGACTCCATATTTGACCCTGTTGTACAGTCCAGATCCTTGAGGATCGGCTAAGATTATTTTAATGTTTGAATCTCTCTCTTTGAAAAATCTTGTGCAACCTGCAATTGTTCCTCCTGTGCCTGATCCAGTAACGAAGTAGTCTATTCTGTGGTTCATCTGCTTCCATATTTCCGGGGCGGTACTGTTGTAGTGAGCCCTCCAGTTGCAATCGTTCTCAAACTGGTCAGCAAACACACCAACTGATTGCGTTGATCGATCGGCTGTCAAAATTGCAGCGCCTTTTCTTGCAGCATTGACATACTGGCTTGGATCCACAATGGATGCAGGTTTAACCTTTTCTATCATTGCATTGTAGCTTTGCAATAGTTGGAGTTTCTCGTTAGACGTATCGTCAGGTAAACAAATGTGTGCCGTATACCCTAGTGAATTGCAGAGCATGGCAAAGGAGATGCCTGTCGACCCTGATGTACCTTCATAAACAACGTCGCCTCTGTTGGGTTTGATCGTGCCCTTGGATTCGAAGTCTCTGATTATCGCTAGTGCGACTCTATCCTTTGCAGATCCGCCTGGGTTTGCAAGTTCAAGCTTGGCATATATTTCACATCCAGTGATCTTTGAAAGAGATTCGATTTTCACCATTGGTGTGTTTCCTATAAGCTCAGAAACATTTCGTTTTCTTGGTGGTGGTTGGAAGGACGGAGCACCATGTTGATCTTTGGATCTTAAATAAAAGATTGTTGCCAGTGAACTAGCAACAGCAGATAATGCTATGTACCGTATCAGCACATCATCATTCGTCATCTGCATGGCTAGGTGTAAGTGTAGTTGCTGCTGAGTTTTACCAGGCCAAATCAAAGCTGTTGAAAGGTGGATGAGTAAACGATACTTTTTTGATCGGTTTAAATATTTTCCATTCAGATGTGCGTCTAAATCCCCGGCCCGATCTTAACGGGGTTGTTTATGCATGGCACGAGTGCATTCAAACCTCATCAGTATACCCGAAAAGCTCAACATTTACAACAGATACTTGCTTAGTGTGCCAATACCGTGCTATTCATTCTCCGATTGAGTTTAAATACAGCTCATGGTCTATAGTTTTAAGCTGTTGGGTGCTTTGGTGAGACAAGAAGAAGCAAAGTAAAGCAGCATCATCAATGTCGGACGTTTTTCATGCTCAGTTGTCAACGGTATCAACCTTCGTTCAGCAGGCATACCATCAATTTGTCACAAATCCAGTCGCAGTTGGCCTCTACAGGGTTCACAGAGATTATGTTGTGGGTAGTTTATATAAGACCGAACTCACAGGGAATCTTTTGATTTCTCCATTCTCGTACATCATCACTGTTCTGTTCGTGTACGTCTTCATTGCTCTAGCCACCTATGAAACCGTCACTTATGTTGGAGTGTACTTGAACGTCTGGAAGCCACCTGGACACGAGGTGTTTGTTGAATTTCCTGCCCATTGTGCACATCTTTACGTCTCCTTGAACGTGATCAATCCTAATTCTAACAAGAATATTGGCCGTATAGCTTCTCACAGGCAGGTCAAGACTGATTATTTGATGCTTCAGAGGCCAATTGTGTACCACTTTGAGTTCTCGCCTGACGAATATTCCGATCCTGAGTATGGGACAGACTTGAAGTTTTTGAGAGGCAAAGTGTTGAACTGGTTCAAAGAGTCGGCGTTTTGGTATAAGCACAAGAAGGAGATGAGAGACGTAGGATTGAAGAATGTTTTGCTGTTTGATAAGAAGGGTAGACTACTTGACAAGGAAGATGAATTTTTGTGCAACATGGACGTTCATACCGGTAATACGATCAAATGTTTGATTCAAACATGAAAACTGTTAGGTTGTACTTTGCTGCCACAGAAACTTCTTTCATTTTCTCTGCATGTTACTGTCACAGCTATATTCGACTGTAATCTTTTCATGTTTTATTTCTTAATGTAACTTATCGTTACTGACCCAAACCTACATGGGAGTACCGTCAATTGTTTATTGAAGACAGTAAATGAATGACACACCAGTTTGCAGAGGCTTCAGAAATCAAGCTCCTCTCTTTGAGGAAGCGAACCGTAAACTTGAGTTTGTGGGATGATGCCATGAGGTACCATCTGAAGGTTCGACATAGTTATAGATTCTTCTACTTTGGGTTCATTCACAGGAACACGGCTATCCTTGTGTAACCAATTGTAATTTTGGGCGTAAATGTGGTAGAGCCCAACTCCATAGTTTGAAATGACTCGGAATGACAGAACGATCAAAGAAAAGAGTAAGATCCCTGTGATTACCCCAAAAGCCATAATGGACTCTTTACCTGCCTGGACATCAAACGTACTGGTGGTTGAGGAGTTTCTCTTGTAAAAAGCGATAAGTTTGTAAATGATGAATCCCAAAAAAGCCATATAGCAGCACGAGGCAGCTACGGATCCAGCTGTCTTTTCCCTAGCGGCGCAGAAATCGGCTACAAATATAGCAACAAAGGAAATCGCCAATGCCACAATGGTAACTCCAAATTCTGCCATTGACCCTTCACCGTCATCGCTATTGATTGGCACAATGATAAGAGCCTGTAGGAAATACCCTGGAGTGAAAAAAAAAGCTAACAGTAAAGCATCCCTTTGCAAATTGAAGGCAATGTTTGCTTTGACTTTTTTTCGACTGTTAAAAATAATCTCACCGGTGGTTTGTTGAAACATATCCTTTAATTTCCAACCAATAAAGGCGCACAGTAGACAGTTCAAAGAGGCCAAACAACAGACACTGATGGCCAAGTTTTGAAGCGTGTTATAGATGTCACTATACCTGTCCTGCAATTCACTTGCAACGGATTCAAAGATGGAAGTGTAGGAGCCAAAGCTACGGATCGTGCCGTGCAATTCACTGTACTGGACGCCCGAGTAAACAGCCATGGCTAATAAGAACAAGATGGCGGATGCCAAGTGGAAGATGTTTCTCGTGTATAGCACCACCAAAGTCATCATTACCTGATAAATCGCTGCATATATGTATAGTGCCAAGTATGCTTCCATGGCACGTTTTTTGTTTTCTAAGTACTTTGCGTAGAAGCCATAGATGGCGATGATAGGGTTAAACTTGCCATCGCTTGTTGAAGCTTCCGTTATCGTTGTTGGAAACAAGGAGATTATGGAGATTTCAAGTGCAAGGATGGTGACCGCAAAGACACAGGAAGTTATAAGGAAAAGTTTGGTCCAAGCGTTGTCGTTGTTCCAAACGTTATCCGAAAACTTTTTGAAAAAGCTTTTCTCTAATTCCTTGTTGAGATTTGGGGAAAAAGGATCCTCAAAAGCTAATAGCTTGTTGCCTGATCTTTCGATACCTTCGAACTCGAGAAACGGATCATCACCTGAAGCATCATCGTTGTGATTGTTGGTACCCTGTGATGGTTCTGTTATGGATATCGAAGCTCTGGACAACGATGCTGATCCTGACCTTGGAATGGACCTGGATTTGGATCTTGAGTGTAATCTCTCCGTAAATACTATAGGCTGGACTTGAAATCCGTCACCTCTAGGGTGCTTCTCGTATGCTCCCAAATCAACACTCTCTCGCTCAAGGGATACTTCAGAAACTTTTCCCCGAGAATAAATACCTTTTTTTGATTGTAGTGGCATTTTAAGAGCTCGTGTTTTACTCGGTGGGTATGTTGAGTTCGGAGTGGAGAAGAACAGTCTTTGCTAAGGCTGAAAATAAGGAATGAGACGGTGAAAAATGCTAGCTGAGAGATCTAACTCTGACTGTTTCCTGTTCCTTCAATTGGTCTTCGCTGGCCTTCTTTTGTGGACCTAACGCCTACCTATCAGTAGCACCACCATTTAGAGTCTAAGTCATCAGTCACACTTTTGCAAAATACACATCAACATGGGAGGTGGTGAAACCCTTCCCTTCGAATTCCCCTAATGTATGCATGGGGTCGAGGCTGCTCTTCCATGCAGGAGGTGCAGCCGTGCCCAATTTTACTGTCCCTGTGGAGTTTTCAGACGTTTGCTTGCACATAGTGTCTAGATCTATAAATTTGGATATACACATGCCTGGGGCAAGTACTTGATATTGGCACAGTGAAATGTGAAGTGGTAATGTAAAAGACAAAACAAACGTATAAAGAAGAGAATAAGTAGAAATGTATATGATCTCTTGAAGGGAAGCAAGAAGCTTAGAAGTCGAGCTCTTGCCTTTGAGGATACGCAGTGGCATTGGCTTGAGCCACCATACTCTCGTGGGTGACGGGGGTTTCCTGTCCTTGTCCCAAAGAATGACCTTCAGAGTTGCTTGCGTTCAGTGGAGACTTTTCAGAGCCGCCTTGTTCTCCTTCCTTGACATCTTGGACATCGTCGCTTGGAAGAGGCTGTGGATCTCTGGCTTTTTTGAACCAGTTGTAGTTTCTTGCATAAATTGCATAAAGACCCATTCCAAAGTTTCTAATGACCTGTATGGATAGAAGCAACAAACAGACAAGTAAGAACGCGGTGATGATACCAAAGGCAACGACAGATTTACGGCCAGGCAGGTCTGTCGAACTTGCGTATCTAACATAAATTCTGACAATCTTTGTGATGATGAATCCACATCCTAGGATGTACCATATCGATGAAGAGATGGCACCTAGTCTTAACTCTCTAGCAACATAATAATCGGCTGTTAGAATAACACCAAAGGAGAGAACCAAAGCCGCTATGCTCAATCCAAATTCGGCATCGGTCTTATTTGGAGCAATGATGATCCCTTGTAGGAAGAACCCAGGACAGAAAAAGAATGCCAAGAGGAGAGCATCCCTGTGGAAGTTGAAGGTGGTGTTTGCGGCAATCAGCTTGCTGTTGTTACCAATGGTTTCACCGGTTGACTGTTGAAATTTATCCTTTAGCTTCCAACCAATGGCAGCCTGCATTATACACACGAGACAAGCTACAACCATAACGACGATGGAAAGTCCCGATATGGCAGAGGTGGCAGAACGGGATCCATCGCTAAAGAGATCGGTTGCAGGCTTAAACAACTGGTTGTATGCCGTGACACTGGTGATTGTTGTACGGAGTTCGTTGTACTGAATTCCTGAGTAGATAGCCATTGCTGCTAGGAAGAGGATCGAAGACACTAGATGGAAGATGTTTCTGGTGTACAACACAACAAAGGTCATCAAGACCTGATAAATCTCAGCATAGATGTAGAGGGCCAAGTATGCGGCCATTGCGTGTCTCTTTTGGTTTAGGTAATACTTGTAGTACCCATAGATGGCAATGATTGGGTTGTACTGGTTGTCAGCCTCGTCAATGTCGTAATGGAACTTGGCCATGAAGAGGCCAAAGATGGCACATTCAAAGGCTAGAGTGATCAATGCCGAAAAGCAGGACAATATGAGGAAGAGCTTGATCCATGTGTTATCGTTGTTCCAAACGTTATCGGAGAATCTTGTCCAGAAGGACTTAGCCAACTGCTTTTCATAGTTTCTCTGTTCTGGATCGTTGAATGCTAGATCTTTGTTTGGTTGGTCCAAGCCTGCAAACGACATGTTCTCAGTGAAGTTGTCACCCGATTCTCTAGAGTTGGTGGAGTTTCTAATGGATCTTGATCTTGATCTAGAGGTGGAGAGAGAAGATCTGATGAGAGACCTACTTCTAGACCTGTTGGACCTGTTCGAACGGTTCGAACGGGCCTGACTGTGACTCCTCACACTTCTCACACTGGAAGCAATGACGTTCATAATGGATTGATGTGTAGCTTAATGAGTTTGTTCTTAGTTTTGGTTTGTTGAAAAAAAAGCTGCCACTTTCTACTTTAGGATTGAAGTGAGGGAAGGGGTATCAGTGATGTGGTTGTGAGGGGCCCAAAAAGATCCGAGCTCAAATATGGATGTTGATTTCACAATCTTGTAATAATTTATTGGGAAGAGAATGTGAATGTATTTCCTGTTGAGTGAGTGAGAGATATATATACGGTCTTGTTGATAACGGTTTGAATGAAATTCCAGAGGATATTTATGGGCCATGCCCATAATGCTTCAATTTGGGAGGACCAATATTGAATTATTTTCGCTAGTGCTGTGCCACATCTAAGTGTGCATCAGCCACATCTGAAGATGCACTCGCTACTAAGAGCTTTGGAAGCACTTTTGAACCGTTGAAAACAGTTTACCTTTAATATTATATCTTCTTCGTGATTCATGGAACTTTATAGTTGTTCACTCGTATATAGTGCTAATAATACACAGATTAAAATCTCTTGCTTCTTTTCTCACCAGTAAGATCAGCCGTGGAATCTCTCTCTGACCTATGCGGCATCCGTCCATCATCAGAATGACGATTCCTGTCTCTTTCTTTACCTCTCTCTTTATCCCTATCGCTATCTCTGCTGTGTCTATGGCCATGTACATGTCCATGTCTATGGCTATGACTGTGCAAAGAAGAAGAGGAAGAAGGAGATCTATCTCTGCGACTCTCACGATGATACCGATGGTCTCCGCTACTTCCGCTGTGTCTCTTGTTTGACGAGGAAGAGTGTGTGTCGTGTCTCCTCTTAGAGTTTCTCTCCATATTCTTCTCTTTCTCATTGTCACGTTGCCTGTTGATGAGTTGTTTCCTCTTGAACTCTTGCAGTCTAAATTCGTACATCGGGTCATCCTTGGGCACGTTAAAGGTATCAGTTTGGCTGTTTTCTTGTCGCTGTCGATGATCCCGTTTATTCAAACTCGCTTCTTCTCTACTAGGTTCCACATCTGTCTTGTGTCCTAGCTCCAACACCCTATCCAATCGACTTCCAGACTTGTCTTGTCTTCTTCTATCTTTGGTTGTTTCTTGTGTGGCTGCTGGGCTTTTTTCCAGTAGGTCGGTGAGCCTTCTCTTTCCAAGTAGGAAATCCTCATTGTTGGTAGATTGTTGGTCTGTCTTTGTAGAGCTGTCTGTGTCAAATCCGTCGGTACGTTTTGTTCCGTCGTCTTGATACATCCAACTCGTCTTGAAATCTTTGATCTCGGACGAGTCGGTACCCTTGCTGATTGCCAAAAGCTCGTTCTTTTGTTTGAGTTCTAGCACTTCTTGTTCTCTAGCTTTAATCTTCTTGTAACCCTGTAACAATTCCTGTTCTTTGATCCAAACCTTTTCCTGGTTTTTCATCAACTTTGGGTTCCATGATTTCTTAAGATTTAGATCGGACGGCATCTTGACTATGACTCTGTGCTGAGTAGTAGCAAAAAGAAGGTTATGGGTTAGCCGGCTATCCTATTCTTTGGTTGTGTAATCTATCTGATGTTGTGTATTGTTAATTGATATAATGAAACTGTGAAGGGAAGGCAAGAGAAGGACAAATTAACATAGAAAATTAAAAGGCGCTTTGAAAAATTATTACTCTGTTCAAATGAGGGCGGGTTCTTATCGCGCGAGGCTCTTTGCACCTTAAAGAGTGACACATTTATAGGAACAGATGAGATTTACTGGTCTTTTAGAGCTAAATTAAGATAAAGATATATTGAGAGATATCAGGTGAAAAAGGAAAAATGATGATTGATAAAACTTTGAATAAATTAAAGCGCCACCGCTAACCCAAATGAACATACATTCACACCAACCCAGAAGAAAGGAGAAAATAAAAAACCAGTGAGAAAAGTATGGAATGTATATGTGAAGTAATAGGCAGCCCAACAACAATAAAAAAAGAAAACAGCAATGAGTAAGACTTGGTAATATGGATAATGGCAAATCTTCCATTGAGGTCAATTCAGACCATAAGATGAAGCATTTCACCTTATGGGAGTCAAGGAGACACGAAGAATCCAGTGAGTTTCAGGTAGAAATGAGCCTAGGAAGTCCATGGTAGAGTTAAACAAGTTCATTCAAATTATCATATGCTCCTCCCATCTTTTGAAAAAACAAAGATAAGGATCTTAGAAACCATGGATCTTGATGTTCTTCTTTTGCAATCCCAATTGTTGGGTCAAGAACTCCATAACTTTCAATCTTTGATCACCTTGTAGTTGGATGACCTGACCGAAATCTTCCTCATTGACGATGTTACCGTTACATGCAAAGTCTTTCTTTAAAACCTTCAAGATCTTCTTCAAGTCATATTCGGCTGGAACACCTTGGACAGTAGTCAAGGTCTTTCTACCATTTCTTTGTTGGATACGAATATGGATGTAGTTTGTTGGCTGGGTTTCTGCGTCACCAGTGTCGGCGAATGGATCTGTAAAACATGAAAAGAAGACGACAAAGATGTTAGTAAAAGGGTCCGTTAATTCGTCAGGCAGGGGAAAAGGAGGATCATTGTAGGATAAGATCAATCCAAGTCCTATAGAAAGATGAGTGGTGAGTACCTACCAAATGACTTTAGGTTTTCAATAGAACTCATATAATGATAGTGTGTGCTTCTTCTTTACAAGAAAAGTATGTGTGTGTAGTTTGCTTTGATTGCTCTGAATAGTATAAATTAACGATGCTAGAGAAGACAGTTGCTGATGAAGAGGCAAAGATAAAGTGTTGTGATGGTTATTGCTGGAGAGAAGACAACATTGGGTATTGAGAGAGAGGAAGAGAACGAAAAAAATTGTACGGAAAGCAAATTTAATTGTGTCACTGCTTACGTAACACACTTTTCCAAATGGATACCACCGGCAGCGGTAGAAAGCCAACACAACCCCTTTGTTATCTATATATCCTTCCATCAGCATTACTACTTCGACTCCTTCTCTTATCACCATTGCTTCAACTACAGCCCAACACTCTAATCAGGACTGATCAATTGACCACCCTGCCAAATTTAGTTCTTGTTGTTGCGCTGTTTTTGTGTGTTTTTTAAGCCTCCCCCACAGTAAGTCCTTCAAACTGCTCGGCCACCCTTCTCTACCTCTTTGTTGAAACGGTTTGATTCCCACTCGTTCCCGTACTGACATCTTCTTTTACTCATCCACCCACCTTAGGATAGCAGCAACTACAATAGAAGATGTTTGCCTCTTTAGCGTCTCGTAATGAGACCGATCTAGCAAGCAGCGTTAAAAAGGCATGTTCCCCAGACGAAACGGCCCCAAAGAGAAAGCATGTTAGAGCTTGCATTGTTTTCACATGGGATCAAAAGACTTCAAAGGGCTTTTGGAATGCCATCAAGCTACTTCCAATTCAGTCCGACGAGGTTCAACTCTTCAAATCATTGATTGTCATCCATAAGGTTTTACAAGAGGGTCATCCTTCGGCACTTATTGGTGGATACAAAAACACCCCGTGGATCGTTAGTTTGGGAAGAACCTTTCCTGGTGATGGCATGAAAAATTATGGCAGATTGATTAGAGAATACGTCTCTTACATTGTCAGAAAATTACAGTTCCATCATGACCACCGTGGTTTCAATGGTACCTTTGAATACGAAGAGTACGTCTCGTTGAGGGCCGTTAGTGACCCAAACGAAGGGTACGAGGCAATCTTGGATCTTTTGGGATTGCAGGATTCTTTGGATGATTTGCAAAGGTTGATTTTTGCATCCATTCATCGTTCTAACTCTGAATGTGTCGTTAGTGCTTTGGTTCCTCTAGTTGCCGAATCATACGGTATCCACAAGTTTTTGATCTCAATGTTGAGGGCAATGCATAGATCGGCTGCCTCTGATGATGTGTTCCAACCATTGAGAGAAAGATTCAACGAACAGCATAGAAGACTCTACGAGTTTTATGCCGACTGTTCCTCCATTCGTTATTTGACAACCTTGATCACCATCCCTAAGATCTCCATCGAACCTCCAAACTTGATGATCGATGATGATGACAATGAATCTACTGCTCCGCCTAGACCCGTCGTTTCCAACACGCCTTCCTCTAGATCCGTTGAGCAAACACCAATTCCAGAACCGATGCTCTCTCAACCAACGGGTATAGTTAGAGACACATATGCCCAGCAGCAGAGAGAGTACGATCAGCAACAACAACAATTGATGCAACAGCAACAGGCAGAACTCTTACAGCAACAACAGATGCAGCAACAGCAACAGCAATACTGGGAAGATCAGCAAAGGCAACAAGTGGAAGCTCAAGCTTTGGCCCAGCAACAGCTAATGGCTGATCAGATGCAACGCCAGGCCCAAGGCAAAGTTGCCGAGTTAGAAAGAGACCTGTTGACTTTGAGAGGCCAGTATGATACCGATCAGTTAATGCTCGAGCAGTACGATCAAAAGGTTAGAGCTTTGGAAACTGAGCTTGCCACAACCACCACTTCTGCTCAGCAACAGTTGGCATCGAAGGAAGAACAGATGAACTACTTGCAAGAGCAAGTTTCCTACTGGAAAAACAAGTATGAATCTTTGGCCAAATTATACAGCCAGTTGAGACAAGAGCATTTGGGTCTACTAACCAAATTCAAAAAAGTCCAACAGAAGGCGTCTTCGGCCCAAGAAGCCATTGAGAAGCGTGAAAAATTAGAGAAGGATCTGAAATCCAAAAATATAGAGTTGGCTGACTTGATTAGACAAAGAGATAGAGCAAGATTGGACCTAGATAGGATGAGAGGTGGCTCCAAAAATGAGACTGAAAAGTTGGAGGCAAGGATTAGAGAGTTAGAAGACTCTTTGTCCACAACAGAGAGAGCACAATCGTCCAACTTGTCATCCATCTTTGCCCAGCATAATAGAGAGATGGATGAGTTGCAGCAAAAGTTAAAAAGCACCATGTCCATTGCAGATCCAGATAGAATCAACGATTTACAGTCTAAGCTGAGCGAGAAGGAATTGGAACTCGAATTGATGCACCAGACGATGGAAGAGACAATCAAAGACTTGGCTGACCAGCAAAAACAGAATGACGCTGCAATGGACGAACAGATTGATGAAGTTTTGCAAGATCATGTCAAGAAGTTATCCGGTTTGATCGATGCCATTCTAAAGTCAGGAATAAACAGGGTTCAAGATTCCATCTTTGAATTGGATTCTCCAATGCAAGCCGGTAATATGAACTCATCTCCAGAGTATTTGGCAACATTGATTGAAAAATCCTCAAACTTGTCAACTGACTTTGCCACCAGTTTCAACAACTTTATAGCTGATGGACCAAACGGGGATCAGATTGCCGTCATTGATACAATTACCAACTTCACCACCTCAATTAGTGATGTCTTGTTGAACACAAAGGGTTTGACGAGGTTGACCAAGCTTGACGATTTCCAGGATGACTTGATTGATACAGCCAGAGATTTGGCTGAGATTTCACAGGTTTCGTTGGAATCACTTTTGAGCGAAAACTTGAAAGATCTTTCGGAAGAGGACAAGACTGACAAAGTGATCAATGGAAACTTGGATGTTCAAGAAATTTTGCAAACCTTGTTACAGCTAGTTGAATCGTTAAAGGCTCCAAGTTCGAAGATCGATCTGGCTAAGGGTGAAATCAGCGAAATTGTGGACAAAGAGATGGCTAATGCGACAAAGGCCATTGATCTCGCTTCGGAACATCTAAGCTCGTTACTATCCAAATCTCAAGAACCTTCCATCTCAGAGATAGACATGGAGATCAACAAGTCTATCCTTGCATCTGCATTGGCCATCATAAATGCCATCAAGTTGTTGATTCAAGCATCCATTGAATCCCAAGAGGAGATTGTGAATAACGGGAGGGGTTCCAATTCAAAGACTTCTTTCTACAAGAAGAACAACAAATGGACGGAAGGTTTGATCTCCGCTTCTAAACAGATTGCCCATTCAACGAGCATTCTCATCAAGGTTGCTGATGGTGTCTTGTCAGGCAAGAATTCAAACGAGGAGTTGATCGTTGCTTCGAACGAAGTCTCGGCGTCTACTGCACAGTTGGTGTCTGCTTCAAGGGTGAAGTCCCAATTCATGTCCAAGACGCAGGATCATTTAGAAGTTTGTTCTAAGAAAGTCAATTTGGCATGCAAACAGTTGGTTGCCAAGGTTAACGAATTGATTTCCAACAAGGACGTTTTGAACGAGGTTGATTATTCTAGATTGTCCGTTCACGAGAATAAGACGGTCGAGATGGAACAGCAGGTTGAGATTCTAAAGTTGGAAAATGCATTAATGAGTGCAAGAAAGAGACTTGGTGACATCAGAAAGTTCAGCTATAGGGACGACGATAGTGATCAAGAGTAGTGTTTAAAATGTTTTCCGTTGCTTGTGTTGAAGGGAAGCATGCTCTTGCGTCTATCTTTTTTCCTCGCCTTTTCTTTCTTCTATATTCTACGTTTTTCACTACTTGGTGGCTCAATATGTTTGTATCTTCTGTTGTTTTTTAACTTCATTGCGGGTTCTATTTTTTCTGGTTCCATGCTTTGACTTCTTACATTTTATACTATTGTTTCTAGTAGTTTCTGTGTGTTTCTTTCCATCAAAAAGTTATTTGTTCGGCTTTTGCACGGCCATTATTCAATATGAAGTAAAGAACTCCATGTGCAGTACTTAAGTATCTAAAAGAATCATTTGCTATGTAGTCAGCACAAGTTTGATCCGTTTGCAAAAGCGTTGTCTATAGCAGAAGCTGACCGTTTGATTTGGATACACCATTAGGAGACTAACTCACAGGTTAGTCTGAAATCTTCAATGCAAAAACCTCTTTTCTGCAGGTCACAACACGGGCTATCACTATTCAGCAGAATTTTTGGTAAACACGTCTTTGACAGCAAAGTTTCCGATCCGAGTAGTTGTCGACCAAGAATTACGGATGGTGGTGTTGGAATCCTCAAGCGTATACAGAGACTCGTGCAGCCAGTGAGCAAATCCCAGTGTGGTATTTGATATATTGTAACCAGCAACGTATTTGCCCCAAATGTCTTTATTTGTGTCTTCGCTCCATAAATTTGCAAGTTGTTTCGAGAAGTTACTTTGGTCTCTATAGTCTATGATGTTTCGGGAATAGTATGCTCTAAACGCAATAAAACTGTTTAGTCTTCTCTTTTTCCTCGATTGCTGAGTCGCAGTCTTCCCTTTAGAGGTGTGTTTCTTGAGCTTAAGGTGAGATGCTTTGAAAGAGGTGTCTGACTTTGGATTGTATGTTGATAGGAGCTGCTGCAACTTTTTGGACGGCACTGGCAGACTGGGCAACTCAGCTGCTAGAAAGGATTGACAATACTGTATATCTCTCTTATTTTTGGATGGGGACTGGGAGCTCACTTTGAAATCAGCTAAGGCTTTCATTTTGAAGCATATGAATAAGAGGATCAAGAAGGGCAAGTTTCGAAGAACTGTGTTGTAATCATGGATAATCAAAGCAGGCAGCATATGATGCTTTTAAGTGAGATGAACATTGTCACATTAACAATTGTGTAGAAGGTAAGCTAGAAAAGGCTGATGGAGTTTGAAGATATTGCCAGGCTCTCTAGCTCTTCGTCTTATCTTTGGCTGAGGGGTTGCTCGTCGGAGTTATTGTCAGTTGAAAATATCTTGTTTAACTTGCGACACTGACTCAGAACCTCTCTCAGATGATTAGAGATGGAGTATCCCATTTTGCTCACCTTGCATAATTGAAACCTTAATAAGTCTTTAAGCCGCCCAAGAAGTAATTTACTTATTGTTCAAAAAAAGCTTATTCTACGTTCATGCTATATATGTCCCCTTGCGGCGCAGGCATTGAAACGTGTGGGCTGAGGCTTCAAAACCTTTCACGCATTGAGGATAATACAAATGTGTTTCAGAACTGCATCAACTTAAAGTTTGTTTTGTCACAGATTGAAGCTCTGGTTCAAGAAGTCTAATATGCGTCTGGTGAGCAGGTATTAAATATCAGATATTTATAGGGACACAATAAGGGAGGGGCAGTCAATGTTGAATGGTGTCGGATTTTTCATACCTATAAATAAGATCGCGAAGCAGCAGCCAAATTAGTGCTGAAGGTAAATTTCGGGCCGATTGTTTCAGATTGATATCTAATAGAAACCTCTTCTGTTGCAAAATCAGTGCCAGCAATATGGCTAGTCTTCAAAAAAAAAGCAAATGTATTCCAAAGCTTTCTCTGTTCTCTTAGCCTAAGCAAATGGAGTAAAAAAGTCTGGAAAACGAATGCCTATAAGTGGAAGCAAAGGAATAAAAGCAAATTGTCAATGTCGATAGGCTAGTGCGTATCAATACGCAACATTGACATGAGTCACCCATGGTGACTTTGTGTTCTAGCTAATTTTGAAAGGCAGGCCTGACTTCTTATAAAATTGCACTATAAAAGACGAATCCAGGGCATTCCAGATGTAGATGGATGTGGCTAATCATTGTAAAATGTCAGACAACTCTTTTGAAACCACCCTGCCCATCCTTGCTTTTCTTCTTTTGTTAGAAACCCAATTTTTTACCTGAAAATCGTGGAGACCAGTCTTCTGTGCCATCTCAGTGAGTTCGGCTTTGGATAGGTATGGATTATCTTCATTTTCATTGTACCTATAATAAAATCAGTTGTTAGTATCAAGCGTCAACCTGTCGTAGTAGTTGAGAAGAAGTGGCACATACCATTGGTCGAGCACCTTTACAATTTCTTTGGAAAGTCGTCTGTTTGTTGCTTTTGTTGCGGCCGAAATGTTTTCCTTCGTGTTATATTGCTGCACAGTCGACTCTGACAAAGGAAACTCCTTTTTCACAACGATATCATCATCAAATGCGACTGTCTCTGTTACCTGTCGATTCTCTAATGTGTGATAGGTTAATGGCGATGATAAGTCAAGCTGTGAGGCACTTCCAGAAAGATAGGGACCCAAGACAGGATAACTAGGTGACTCAGTGTTGCACTGTAGACTCCCAAGCTCTCCCAAAAAAGTGTCGTCCTCAATGTAGCGTTGTTGTTTCAATCGATGAGTTTCGTATCTCACTTTCAATGCAGTTCGCTCCACACATATGTACGCGAGCGAGTTCGATATGTCGTTTATATTTGCCAAAAGCTGTTTCGCCTCTAGTCCAAGGTTTGAAGATTGTGTGATTTCATGCAAAGTCTGCTTGTGTTAGTGATAAATGGGTCGAGTTTGAAAAATATAATTCAACTAGTGTACATACTGTAATATTATTTTCCAATTGCAACTTCAAAGTGTTGAGCTTGTCCTGAGTCATATATGTGGACGATAGATTGGATAGTAGTTCTTTCAAAGAATCATAGATGGTGGACAGTCTATATTGGTGTTAGTATTACTTTAATCATCACTCTCCGCAAACAAAATTCGGCTTACCTTGAAACAAAAGGATCTTGAGCTTCAACCATTTTTGTTTCGGTTCCGATTGATGATGTCTCTACCACATCAGATATGTCTGGAGAATCCTGATTCATTAACTTGAGCATATTAGCTGGTACATTGGAAGGATGGATATATATGTGCTGACTAGGAGGGCAAAGTCTTCTGAAATTTGAAAGTAACAGGTGGCGATAGCGTTTTGACTTTAACACTGTAGATGTTTGCTTGTTGTTTTCGTTACAGCATCAATCTTAACAGTAATATTGTGCATGCAAACATTCAAGCACCAAGTTTTAGATGTTGCCGAAAGTTCATGCACGTCTCTTCCCCTCAGAGTGTACGTGCCGATTGTGAGCTTGCATTTTATAACAAATTTGTCACAGGAAGAAACTTAAGTGGACGCTGCATTGTGTTTCAGAAAAAAAGGAAGAAGTTCACAACAACTGGGAGATATAGTTCCAGGTCTTTGATCTAAATATCAGATTGTAAAACTGATACGTAGTTGTGTATACGGTGGTGTTCACTTGAAATGAAAGCAGCTTCACCTGGCATTTGATGGCAACAGAAAAACTTTGCGTTTTCTTACAGTCCCTGGTTACAGTTTTCCATCCTATGTTTCGGGTCAAATTGAAACACCTTTGAGTCAAAAATGATGCTATAAAACAAGCTGTCCAAACTGAATATGCGGTTTGGCTGAGGTCACCGGGATGAGTCTTTCACCGAGGGATTTTCACACGAGTAAATCACCGGCAGTGTCTTGCCACTATCTGAGCTTCAAATACTGCCACCAACTTTGAGCTCAGTCACAATAGAGCAGAAAGCATCACTCGTATAACAATACTAATCAAGCACCACTTGGACTGCAAGTATTTATTATATCTCTTATTCTCCTCTTCAAGTCTCTCATACACTCACTGCAAATGAGCAGCCTACAATTGATCGATTGTCAAGGGTATAAAGAGGAGAACAACCACTGATGTACATCCAAATAACTAATCCCTGCTGAGATGGATGAATCCGAAGTCATCTATTCAGATTTTCAGTTGTACGATGGGAGAGATACCAACAAGCTGTTCGACTTCTTTGCTCTGCTGCTACCACGGATCAGTGTAGATCTGGCTGTGTATACTATACTACGCCACGCTATTGTGGCTGGAGCTCGCCGCTCGCCCAGCTTCCTCCGATCGGAATTTGTTCAATTTTCCAATGTCTATTTTCCAATTCTTTTTTTTTGTGCGTTTTTTCTTTTCACTGCACTGGTTCATTTAGGCGCCGGCATTGCAAAACATTGAGTTAGATTCAGATCTTCTATTTTGACAACTAAAACTATTCCTGACATAACATTCATCAGAAGTAACTTTTGCTTCTTGATTGATATCTAATAGGTAACGTGACTGGCATATCCATAGATAGGAACAATCAGATCCCAGCTAACTTCATAGATACAATGTCATCAGTTTCAGCAACTTCACAAAAGCAAAAGGCGCTGTCTTATCCGTAAGTTTCAGGATTCAATTGCACACAAACACACAAACACACACAATTTTATACTAACTTTCAGTGTTCATATCTATCACACAGGTTCTGGTACGGAGGAGCAGCCTCCATGTTTGCATGTCTTTTCACACATCCATTGGATTTGGCCAAGGTTAGACTTCAAACGGCAGCCACACCGGGTGACCATCTTGTCTCGATGGCTGTCAAGATCATCAAGAATGAAGGTCTTCTTGCAGCATATGCTGGTTTGTCTGCCTCTATTCTAAGACAGGCAACCTATTCAACAGCAAGATTTGGTGTTTATGAAGCATTGAAGGAAGAGTTAAACACGAGGGATACTCCACCTGGTACGTTGGCACTACTCAGTTGTTCGATGGTTGCCGGTGCTGTTGGTGGACTGATTGGTAATCCTTCCGATGTTGTCAACATCAGAATGCAAAACGACAAGTCTTTACCTTTGGACAAGCAGAGACATTACAAGCATGCTTTCGATGGAGTGTTTAGAATATGCAAGGAGGAAGGTGTCTCCTCGTTGTTTAGAGGTTTGGGACCAAATTTGGTCAGAGGTGTCTTGATGACTGCCTCTCAGGTTGTTTCTTACGACGTTGCCAAGGAATTGCTGTGTAAAGAGTTAGGTTTCGATCCAAAGACTAAAGCTACGCATTTTACTGCTAGTTTGTTTGCTGGTTTGGTTGCTACCACTGTCTGTTCTCCTGCTGATGTTGTCAAGACCAGAATCATGAACAGTTCTAACTCTAGCCAAGGTGCAATTAGTATCTTGACCACTGCAGTTAAGAACGAAGGAGTTGGTTTCATGTTCAGGGGATGGACTCCTGCTTTCATTAGATTGGGTCCTCATACCATCTTGACATTTATTGCATTGGAACAGTTGAGAAAGTTCAAGCTTGGAATGTAAGATACTTCTAGAGTCTCTAGTATTCAGTCTCCTTTCATTTACTTGCATCGCTGTCAGTTGGACTCCCTAAGCGTTTTAGTCTATGCCTACTGATGGTTCTGTTTGGTCCATCGATCCAAAAAAATCATCCACCCTCCGTTCTTAGCAAAGTAACGGGTGGTCACCTATTTAATAATCTCACTAATACATAGATCTCTCTTTATTTATTCGTTTTTGTTGTTTATCCATTTATTCATTTACTATTCGTTGATAAGAGATCCCTGATGTAACAGTCGCAGCAGCAGCAGCAGATCCAAAAATGCCCAGATCTGGAGCAGATTCTCCGGACTGAAAGATCTTCTCCGTAACAGAACGGGTGGCTTCTTACGACGCGCCGCTTGGCTGCGTAGCCGTGGCGGTAGCCGTCCGTGCACCAGCCACGGTATTACACAGCCGTGATATTTATATTACTTACGTGGCTGGGCCTTGAATCTGTTTTCAACAGGACCTTTTTACTCGCTTTGGATATATTTATAATATTCATAACGTTGCAATACCAGCTTTAACAAGACTATATACAACAGCTAGTACAACAGTTAGGACGATTTATTACCTACCAAGCTACAACTTTCAGCTCAAACAACTGTAATATCTGAAACTTTTTCTTCCAAAAGATGATGCAGGTAAGCTACTCGTCATCTTCAACCAATTCGTCAGCTTCCACGGGTACCGACGGCAGCAGCAACACGGTGAGTTCCACCCTCATAACAACTTCGAGTAGTTCCACATACAGCACAAACACCGTCGATGGCATAACATTATCTTCTCTTCCACTATCACAGCAGTCGGCAACGCCGACGAGGGGCAAGCCAAAGAGAAAGATCAGTACTCCAATTGGAACGCTCAGAGGACATCAATCTCCAGTCTCTCTTATAGAAACGGTATACCTACCATCCACCATAACCTACATGGAGAACGGTACACATTGCCAGCTCATGACCCCAACCATAATCACAACCGATGAATCAGGATGGCTTGTATGGTGGGACCTTTCTACAAAGAGACCCATGGGATCATGGAAGGCCCATGATGGTAACGTTCTTTCCATTAGACAGATGGGATTGACATGGAGAAGCGAAGAAGGAGAAGCAGAACAGACAAAGTCTAATTATCAAATCCCAACGATACATCCAAACTGGTTCGGCAAACTAATGACTCATGGTAAGGAAGGAGAGATGAAAATTTGGGATCTTTTCCAAGTTGTCAGTTTGAACGATAACTGTATCACGTACAAGAACTCGTCCCCTCTACAGAGAAAACTCTACTACGCTGAAGTTGATGGTGATGATGAATCCGTGTTGAAAAAATGGCCTTTGCCAAAGGTTCTGTTTGAGATGCCTGTCAACATGATGAATTTTACAAACATTGCATGTAATGATTTGGGGTTGTGTGTTACTCCAAGCACTCAAGACTCTAACCTGTTCGACGTTTATTTCATTGACATCAAAGATGCATCACCATTGAAGAGGCTGTTGAAAGCCGTGTCACCATTGGAAATAGTAAAGAGGGATGACTTGGACATCACCGTGGAGCACATCAAGGATGATGAGCAAGAAAATGGACAGTCAAGAGATTTGGGAATCATAATGAGAATTCAATGGATTGCCAATCACGAGTTTGCAGTTGGATATGAGAGTGGTCATGTTGTTACTTTTCAATTGGATCACAAGTTGGAGAAGGTGTCCATCTGTACCATCAACTCAGTCCATTATCCCTGCCCTATCATCTCATTACACTACGATGGTTCGAGCAATAAACTGTTGAGCACTTCATCTTCTGATATGGTGGCTATAGATGAAAGGAAGTACTATCAACTGGACATCACCGACAAGGTCTCCGTTTTCAAGGTGAAGCATAAGGGTATCTCTTCTATCGTGGTGAGAGATACATTGGTGGGCCTGATAACCTGGGATGGAATGTGCCGTTTCTACAAGTACGATCCCATATCTATCCTGAAGTTCCAGTTCAAGCTGAAAAAGATGACTCCCTCAATAGCCGCTGGTGAGGTGGCTGCTGGTGAGGATGTTGGATCTGGTGAGAATGAGATCAATCAGCGTGCTTCCGTGTTGGCATTTACACAGATCCAAAGGAGCTATCAGGCTTTGAAGAATGAGAATAACCTGGTCCACAACAATGGAATCAGCAAGAACATCATTAGAAAGAGGGATGAGACTAACTACGATAGAAACTGGCTTTTTATTGGCTACAAGAATGGTAGAACGGTACTGTATAACACTGTCGATGATTGAACATCCGAGATGGTTGTATGATTTTTATAGACATGATTCATCTGAGAAATTCGATTAATGATATACTATTCTACTACATGTTGTTTTGAACAATGCCATTCACTGTAGGTTTCATCCAAATACAAATTTATCTACAGATATAGAAATTTAAACGAAAAATAGTGTCCTTGGAAAAAAATTCAGAATTCGAAAATAATTTTTTTGACGAGATTTGGCCGTTTTAAGAGCACACACAGCAGCAATTCCCAATTTTTTTGTCACCTAATATACTCTTGTATATTCTCTATCTAATCATCAACACTTCATTGGGCCTGGATGATTGCTCGACCTCCTAGGGTCCAAAACAAATCAGCACATGATATTGGTCACGTGACATTAAAAAAATATTTCCTTATCAAAAAAAGTTAAGTTTTTTACTCCAAAAATGGCAACTTGTCCGAGTGGTTAAGGAGAAAGATTAGAAATCTTTTGGGTTTCGCCCGCGCAGGTTCGAATCCTGCAGTTGTCGAATTTTTTGACAATCTTAACTTTTTGAATTATTATCTATTTGGTCCCTTGAGGTAATCCAGAAAACTTTCTTAAACACTTTAGCTTTCGACAGGTTTGATTTTTGGACTGAGATTGTGTCTTTTGTGAAATAAATTGTAGTTTAGAGGTTACTGATGCGAAAGAACCAATCCAACGGGATGGCCAAAAGCTTCAATGTATGACTGTCAATGATTTTCAAGGTAGTCCCAATAAACTGCCAACATAAGGGTCTAGCAGATATGGAGTATTCAAAGAAGTAACGAATCGCATTGTTGAAAAATTTACACTAGGAAACTGAATGTTTCAGAATATGGTAATATGGTAATATGGTTAGAAGATTTCATTGGATTGAAAGCTGGAAGTTTCAAAACTTCTCCTCTTATTGATCAATCCTAGGAGTCCATCGAGTTGGAATTGGAAAAGTGAAAATGAGACTGTTCGACCGCTTTCCACAGAAGTTGAGCGAATGCCCCGTTGCACAGGGTCCTCCACAACGTCTATCAATTGGAACAATCGACTCCCTAACCCCCCTTTTGCGAACAAACCCACGAATCAACAATCAGATGATATCTTCCAATTCATCCGTGGACAATCCTTGTTCTCCCTGCATGTTAGCAGGTGCTTGAATGCTAGGAATGAACTCCAAGGCGATGTAACCGGCACCAATAACAACAACGATCAGTGCGATCAATATCCTAATGATTGATCCATGCAAATTCATGAATCCAATTAGGATGTAGATGAATCCTCGTCCAAGGAATGAGAAGAACGACGACGCGTATTCGTACAGTTGAGGAGGAATCTTGAATTCGAGGTATCCGATAAGTATACCAAAGGCAGCGATGTAGAGGCCTTGGAAGAAATAACCAAAGCTCGATAGTAGTTCGGTCAGACCAAAGCAAACCTGGTTGAAAGCAATCAGTGGGTAGATTTTTGTTAGTGATTCAAGTTCGATTGGTCCTATGTTCATGAATTACGAGGCACATACCGAGATGAAAGCAACGAATAGGTTGACGCCCTTGAAGACGATGCTAAAGTCTGCTCCTCCTGAATTTTCAAAGTCAATTCCATCCATTTTGATATATCTCTTTTCTTTATTTTTGCCCAATTGAATAGATTGTATACTCGGGTAGTGTTGTCAAAGATGCAGTATACTGAACTGTTGCTACAAACAACCGTTGTAGTTAAGTAAGTATCTACTATCAAGAACAGTCCCTAGTGTTGTGATTCTCAATGGCACAGGTGCTCGATTGCCAGTAAATCGACGCGCGCGCGGTGGCCTCGCCCCGCCCCGCCTTCTTCAACAATCTAGTCAGCTTTTTCAACTTTCTATTCAGTTTTCGATGCCTTCGATTTGAGCAAATGATGACAGAAGTCACAAGACAGTTGAACAAAATACTATATCTTTATTAACAATTGGTGCTGGTAGTATAGAATAATAAAAAAAGGCCAAAAAGGCAAACAGTCATAAAAAATATAGTTGTGTAAGGGTGAAGAAAGAAAAAACAAATGGAAGCACTATAAAGATATTCAAGGGCAGGTGAAGGAAGAAAGAATGATAAGGAAATTGTATGGGGAGGGAGGGAAGTAGGTCAGTAGGATGAAAAGTTAACAAAAGGTTGAGTTGAGATGAAAGTTATAAGAGAGAATGGTACGAACCTGTTAATAGTATAAGGGTAAGCTTGATTGGAATCAAGCCACAGGAAACTATAAATCATAAAGCAACGAGAAAACAGAGGGAGGAAACAAAAAAAGGAAAGAAAGAAACACAAAAGAGGGTGTGAAGTTGGGCATTTATACAGAAAAAAAGGCACACAAGAGCAGCAGACATCTATTCTTCGTCAGCCTTGTCAGCAGACTTTTCTGGAGCTGGTTCGTCCTGACCAGCTTCAGACATGTCTGAAGTCCATAGTGTCAAGTTGTCTCTCAAGAGTTGCATGATCAAGGTGGAGTCCTTGTATGATTCTTCTGAAAGGGTATCTAGTTCAGCAATGGCATCGTCAAAGGCCTGCTTGGCTAGGTGGCAGGCTCTGTCTGGAGAGTTCAAGATTTCGTAGTAGAAGACAGAGAAGTTCAAGGCTAAACCTAGTCTGATTGGATGAGTTGGTGGTAGCTCGGTGACGGCAACTTCAGAGGCAGACTTGTAGGCTTCCAATGACAGATCAGCAGCTTCCTTACGCTTTTCAGTGACAGCGAATTCGGCCAAGTATCTGTGGTAATCACCCTTCATCTTGTAGTAGAAGACCTTTGATTCACCAGACTGAGCGGTTGGGATCAAGTGCTCAGTTAGGACGTTTAGGATGTCATCACAAATGTTGCTCAATTCTAGTTCAATCTTTGATCTGTATTCTCTTATGAGAGTAACTTGGGCTTCGTTACCCTTTGCTTCTTCCTTTTGCTCAATTGAAGAGACAATTCTCCACGAGGCTCTTCTTGCACCAATGACGTTCTTGTATGCAACAGACAATAGGTTTCTCTCTTCAACGGACAACTCTTGGCCAGATGAGGCGACAACCTTCATGTTCTCAACCATCTCTTCATATCTTTCAGCTTGCTCAGCTAGCTTGGCTAAGTAGACGGAATCTTCGCGGGACATTTTTGGGGATGAATTATAATCTGTTAGGGAAGGAATGATAGGATTTGTGATTCCAAGTTATCTGTAATGTTAGTAAGAGGAGCTTCTTATACGACGGAATAATTGCGTTCGATTGACTCAAAAGATGTAGTTTCGGATTCTCTGTTCCTTAATGTGACCACACATTCTTTCTCTGTTTCTGATGGAATCAATAGGAAATGATGTCGCAAGTGTGATACATGTGTACTGATACCAGTGGATAGATTAGAGAAAAGAGTGGTTAGGAGCCAATGTGTGTGTCTTAGGATGATGAGGCCAGCGCGCTGCGGTAGTAGAAGTGTGTGTCAATCCACTGTTGCTAGCGTGTTTGCGTGTACTGCGATGTTGGCGGTGGTGGGTGGTACTCAAAACTGTACGCTCGCACCCCGGCGTGCAGTGCAATGCTCAACCTCCTTTCCAGCCTCCTGCCGTGATGGCATTGAAAACCTCCCCGGTGGCTCCTGCCAATGCCCCGCTGCTCCTCCCCCTGCTGTCTGCCAACAGCACGACAGCAAAGCCAACAAACGGCATATGGGCGCCCACCTATTACCATGCGCACACAGCAGGCAATACATAGTGAGCGCTTGTGTGCAGTGATTTATTATATACCCACACACTAGAGACACAAAGCAGGCAGGAAAGGATGGGAGGCCAATACACTTTGTATATCTGTAGGAATGATGTAGTTTTCATGTTGATTATGAGTGATCAATTGGTGTCAAGACATCAGAAGGCGTAGAGAATCTTGCCAGTGCCGTTGCCCCGTTGACGCCAAATCATTGCACAATGATGTATGATTTGACTATCTTTCTTGCTGTGTTGCAAGAAGTGGCATGAATAATCAATATGTAGGGTGCTGCAAGGTAATACTTGGTACAGTTCCTTCTTGTAATCCAATCTAGTGATGAAATACTGGGTATAATCTAGGGGAGAGTGCCAGAGGCAAAAAAGGTTCAACCTTCTTTGTTGCTATATGCTATCATCCATTGATCTTCCTGTTGAGTCTTTAGAACACGAGGGCAATTGTGAATTGTATACTTACAAATAGTTTTGAGTGGGTGTATGTGGGAGGTGTACTATTATAGAACAGATATAATGAAAGAGAAAGTGAAATAAAGAGGATTGGTGAATTGGAGGAAACAAAATAAACCACTTGTTTGAGTATGTTCGATAGGTTGAGGAGTGTACATATTACATACAGCAGAACATACACAAACACTTGGAAAGTGACACCCACCCACTGACTGGGACCGTACATTACGTCACTAAGCCCGCATCTATTACGTAACACGCGCTGTTTGTTGTTGTCCGGATCAAAGATGGATGGTTACCCGCCGCATGCATTCCTAGGATGGAAGCAACTACAGGGATATATGGATCAACCATTTAAACACTAGTCTGTTGCTAAAGGATGGCATTAGCAATTGACAAAAAGGAACATTGGTAGTCTCTCTGTAGATTTATTATATATATTGGTACATAACGTTACAATCAATCAAGTTGCATCTCTATAGTTCCGGAAATGGTGGCATCACTGCCAAACTGTATCTTCATTGGTTGGCATTCCTTGATCTTGATACCAAACCTATCGTCCTGTGTCAATTGGACCAACTCTTCTATACCTTGGGTGAACTTACCACCCAGTTGGAACTTGGAATGGACCCAGCTTGGCTTGGCCGTCGTCTTACCACCGCTCAATCTGATTAGTTCGTTGGCATTGTTGTTAAGAATAACAGTGGATAGCTCTCTAGCCACTGGAATTGGACTGGAAGCTTTCAACAGTGTCTTTAGCTTCAACGAGGTCAATCCTAACCTAGGCAATGGTAGTTCCAGACCTGGCAAGACAGGATTTTCTGCATCGTAACCCTTAACACCGGTAGAGGTGGCAGTATTAAGTATGACCGGTAGAGGTAGGAATCTTGCTCTTGATATTGGCTTGGCAATGACAAGATGTCTGTTTGTCAGTTCGGACAAACCTAGTCTTGCAACCTTCATATCGTTGTTGATCTCCAGCAACTGCTCGGAAATGTCCTTCTTCAAGTTCATTGGGAAGGAGGAGGATGTATGGGATAGCTTGAAAGGATACACCGATAGAGTGTTATCGACTGCAGTCAGTAGCTTTCTTGAAGATTTGAGTCTCAACTGATGAGAAATGGCAACATCTCTAACGTAAACGCTTGGCCTTGGGTTGAAGGTGTCCTTTGAATGATTCTTTCCTGTAATGTTATCAACCGTCTGTAGAGTGACCAAACCAGGACCTTCCAAACCTTCCAATGCAGCCATCTTGATATCAATGGTATACACTTCACCTGGAGAAACAACAAAGTCGTCACTTGGAATGGCCGATGACGAACTGACGGAAGCGCTCTTGGCCTTGTCGAACGTAACAATCTGTTGGTTCGCTTCTTCGTTAAACTTTGAAGATTGTTGTAACAGCTTCAACTCTTGATCAGCTTCGGACCAAACAACACCCTTGAACTCTCTCTCTGCAACAATTCCTTCGGCTTGACCGGCCAAGAATCTCCTTATTCTTCTCACCTTGGATGTTGGAACAACTATACAGTTGAAAGATTCGGCAATCGAGTCAACAACGGATCTGATCAAGGCACCAGTAACGGCCTGTTGGCCACCACCGATCAATGACTGCGGTAGCTTCTCTGGAGTCAGGGCAGCTCCAAGCAAAGAGACAACAGTTTCGTTGGCAATGTAAGCAGCACAGACGGCATCGGCGGATGAGCCTAACAGTGGTCCACTTGGTTGTAAAGAGCCATTTTCACCTGGCACACCAGGAGGATATATCACCAGAGTATGGGAAAGGTTAGAGGTATAACCGTCAACGTGACAGCCAAGGTTGATCGTAACGATATCTCCCTGTTGGAAAGTAACATTGATTTCCTCGTCTAGTTCTGGAGAGTAACCAACAATGACATCGTTGATATCAATAGTGACTGGTTGGGCAATACCTTTTTCCTTCACCTGGTTCTTGTAAACGTTTTGTAAGGCTGTCTTCATGTAACTGTCACCAAGCAGACATAGCTCGGCAACTGAGTATGGAGCATGGTTTCCCAAATGGTATGAATCGTTGATCAATGATGTTAGATATGAAAGTGTGGTTTGCGAAACTTGTCCGGCCAATCTGTATTTGTCAAGGACAGCTTGACTCAAGATGTTCTTCTCCTTTAATAGAACATCGGTATCTCTCTGTGAAACGGCTAATTCCATCTTGTATGCTGAACTATCGTGCTTTTATAATGATTCAAGTTCTTGATTGAACAAAGAATAAAGTTATCTATAATGCAAAAGCTATTTAAAGAAACGACACAAATCAAAAAGTATAAATCATTAAAGATTGAGGTCCCCCTAAAAAATTTTCAGATAAAATTATATTTATAAAAAAATATTTTTTTCAGCTGAAAAAGATAGGGCATTTTGAGGCGGGTACACTACCCCGCAAGTTGGATATGGAAAGACTGAGAAGGGGGTGAACTAATGTAACTCTTGATCACCAGATTAAATTGCTCTCCTAGTTGACAAACTCAGTTATTCGGATTCATTCCAATCTGATTGCGAGGCTCCAACATCACTCAGATAAATTTAGAAACCGATACGAAAGCATTGAACTCATGTTATCGAGAACATTCAACTCAGTCCGTTAAATCACCAATGTGGAATCTACCCAAATACTTCCCCAAATGAATTGCAGGAACGAGGTCAAACTTTAACAGGCATACACCCATTTTGAACTGAGCCCAGAGAGCTGTATTTTTTGAATTCCCACGAGGGAATATCGAAAATAGCTATCATGGTGTTAGAAGAACCAAAAAGTTAAAAAAATAACGACAACTGCAGGATTCGAACCTGCGCGGGCGAAACCCAAAAGATTTCTAATCTTTCTCCTTAACCACTCGGACAAGTTGCCATATTTTTGTTGAAAAATAATGTTTTAAGCTATCCAACAATTATTTTAATCACGTGCGCGCAATCACGTGATTTAGCAATCACGTGTCTTTGACTACGCGCAGAGCTTCAAAAGAATGACAACTCCTAGTACGAGAGTACAATGAAGAGGCTCGGCAAGGACAAGGTCTAATTACTGTTTCAAATAGACTGGAGAATGACCACGTCCAAAGGCGCCGGTAGAGAAGCCTTCCTGGTTTGATTACTTACAGCCACTTTTTCACAATGACTGACAAGTGCCGAATCTATAACCACTTCAACACGTTTGGAAGTTAACGATTAGTACATCACTGAACATCAGACAATAGATGGCAAGAAATATCACTCCAAATCCTGACGTATAATAGTTGTAAAGCACAGCAGCAGAGGTACTAGAGATACCAGACTGCCCTCTGCCTCTTACATAATTGAAGTTTTGTCCAAAAAACCGGAAAGTATTTACAAGGTCAATGAATTCCACAGTAAGGTTTCGTTGTTACCGAGTTGATTTGGCGAGAGAGAGAGAAGAACAAGAAGAGAGAGATAAAAACAATGAGACGGTAAAAAGGACAAGAGACAAGTTGTTTGGTAGCATGCAACTTGTAAAATAGTAGAAAAAATAATTGTACAAAGCAAACGTTGATATGAATATTCATCAAACAATTAGAAGATCACATCATCCTCAGCTTCTGCTGTTAGATCGCCTCCACCCAGAGCATCTGGTATGATCTTTTCTTTCTCTTTTCCTGCTGCCGCTGCCGCTTCTGCTTCGGCTATCTTCTTGGCTGCGTTTTCAGCGTCAACTCTGGCATTTTCAATCTGTTTCTTTTCCTGCACTTTTTTCAATCTATAGAATTCTTCCCTATCCAACTCGTCCAATTCGGAATTGATATATGCAATTGTGTTTTCTGTTCTTGGTATGATGACATGCTCAATAGCGTTGACTCTTCTATTTGTGACTTTAATCACCTCGTCCAATATGACAAACGCAGTCTGCAAAGAGGCTAGATCGACTAGGGTCTGGACAGATTTGGCATAAACATCTCTAGCCTTTTGAACCTGCTGACCACCCCTTCCCAAACCAGTCATCTTGAAATCGTTGATAGATTCATCAATATCTGGTTCGAACTGGGGTAGGTACACACCGGAAACGTTCTCCTGTCTGGCCCTCACCTTGAATCTGGCATTGTTGACAGACTCTTGAACTTGGTATCCAATGTTACCACCCGTTGCATACGAAACCTCTGCCAATGAAAAGGCGGCAGTCTGCATGACCCTTCCCATCTTTCTCTTTGCGTCGTCGATTCTTTTCGTTATGTCTCTAAATCTCTTCGTCAAGGCTTCGGATTTTCTCTTCAATAATGAGTGTCCCTGTTGTGCACCTTTTAACTTTCCCTTCATGAGGGTAAGCGTCATACGAGTGGCAAAAACCTGTTCCCTATATATAATTTAAGTTTCAAGAGACTCGATATGTTAGTGTTTCGACTTTTATGACAAAGAAGTCCAGCTGGTGATGCACTGTGATTCGACTTACCTGTTAGCTGAGCCTGACATCGTGTACTATGCGTTTCCCTTTTTCAATGGATCTGTTTTGGTTATCCGGGTCAAAACGGCGACTTTTAGATGCGAGCAGTATATTGTCTGTCAGTTTTGATTGAATTGAATAACAGAACGTTTGATATAAACTCCTCCATGAGAGTGGTTGCATCAGTATAAGCAACCTGTGCAGCACTCATTCACTCACTCACTATAAGCAGCCGGGTAAAGCGTATGACAGGAAAGAGCTTAATTGTACGTATGCAACTACGTCAGCGAGTATTTTTATGGATCTTTTTATGCTGAGTCTGATGAGATGGGACTACAAAGAGGATACAGTTCCCCTTGTATTTCACTCTTCTTCTTCTTTAACACACTCTTCACCAGTAGCAAACTGATATAATCCTTTCACATAGCCACCGACGGGACGGTCAAACCAATTTTCCGCCTTCAATGACAGCTGGAAGTCCCAAGAAGAGCATATTCGATTATATATCAGAAGAAGATTACGTCCATGAGCAGGCAATCCTCAAATCGCCATATGAGATAGATACCTGGCTTTCATACATCAAATCAAAGGAATCAGAGGGGATAGCTTCAAAAGAAACACAGATTGTGATACTTAATAGATCGGTGAATGTTTTAAGCAGGTCTTACAAGTTATGGATGATGTACCTACGACTTCGAGTCTCACTGTTGAAGGACAATAGCAAAAGGGTGACGATCAAAGACGTGGAAATAGTATGCCAGTTGTTTCACAAGTGCCTGATTACGCTGGATAAGTTTCCATCAGTTTGGATTGAATTCCTCCAGTTCCTTGTTGATCATATACAGTTCCTCGAGGTGACATATATCAGAAGGGCTTTCAACAGTTCTCTCAAAAGCTTGACCAAAATACAACACTTTAAAGTTTGGCCTCTATGTTTGAAGTTTGCCGACATAGTGGGAGGCAAGACTGCCGTCTTTCTGTACTATAGATACATCGAGTTCAGGCTAAAAATGGACAGATTTTCTGATGTCGGTCTACCAAGATTGCAAAACTTGGTTAGCCTAGAGCTGGCACTAGATACTCTCATCGACAATGTGACCAGCTTTACCCAGTTACAACTACTTGATAATGTGATGTCTACACTTGTTATAGATTCCAGCTTTTTGACAGGCTTGAGCAAATCGGAATTAGATTTGTACAATCAGTACTTTGATCTTCTGATCGAACTTCCCAGAAGAGGAGGAGACCATATGGATGACATAGAACAGCTTGACAACAAGGTTCGAACATTTTTCAACAAGATTGTTAGAAAGTTTCCCGATCAGCTAGGACCATTTGTCGTTACGCAAGCGAAATACTGGATTTACAGAAAAGATTACTACAACACCATTGACGTCTTTGAAGATGGCCTTGCTAAATCGATAACATTGAAAGACTTCACCATGATTTACGACACATATGTCGAGTTTGAGGATTCTAGAATTACAAAACTAGCCAATAAAGTTGAGAAGATAGAAGCTAGCACGCCTGATTCATCCGAGCTAGAAGAGCTGAATACCGACTTGAATATTCTGTTTACGAGATTTGAAAAGCTTTTGAAAAGAAGAAGGTTTCTTGTTAGCGACGTGCTGCTCCGCCAAAACAAAAACAACGTTCAAGAATGGCTCAATAGGATATCATTATACGAGGAAGAGTACGACAAGAACAAGGTGTTGGACTGTTATGTTGAAGCAATCGAGCAGATCAGTCCTCAAAAGGTTGCCGATGACTTAGAAGGCTTACTTCCCAAGCTATGGATTGACTATGCAACTATTTATGAGACAAACAAAGATATCGCTTCCGCTAGATCCCTTTTCAATACAGCTGTGAAGGTTCCCTTCAGGTCAGTTGAGGATCTAGTCAAGATATGGATAGAGTGGGCTGAGATGGAGCTGAGAAATGGAGACTTTGACCAGGCACTTCTGGTCATTGAAAAAGCATTGGATTCCCCGAAAGAAACGCACAAGATGAAAATTATCCACTATAACGATTCTGAGTTATCTGCACAACTAAGAATTCATCGTTCGACAAAGCTATGGAGTTTCTATTTAGACTTGGTTGAGAGTGGTGGGGACTTTTCCAGGACCTGTCAAGTGTACGATAAAGTTCTTGAGATGAAGCTTGCGACACCATTGACGATCATCAACTACGCATCTTTTCTAGAAGAAAACGAAAGTTACGAACAATCATTCAAGGTTTTTGAAAGGGGGGTTTCCTTGTTTAAATACCCTACAGTGTTTGAGATCTGGAACGTTTATTTAACGAAGATAGTTGCATATCAGCCAAAGTTGAATATCAATATTGAGAGAATCAGAGATTTGTTTGAGCAAGCACTTGAAGGTTGTCCAGAACAGCTTTCCAAATCAATCTACCAATTATATGCCAACTTTGAAGAAACCAAGGGGTTGAAAGCTAAGTCTCTCAGGATATACCAAAGGGCAATAAAGAGTAACAGTTCTCAGACAGACAAACTGGAATTGTACAAGTTGTTGATACTGAAGACGTTTGAATCTGGAGGTTTGGAATCTACAAGGTCGGTGTACAAGTCGGCTTTGGAAACATTGTCCGTGAAGACTCCCGGGTTTATTGATGTTGTTGTCATGGGATTTGTCTCAGTTGAAGCCAAGTTGAAGCAGTTTAAAAGATGCAGAGAAATATTCAAGTACGCAGCCGAACTAGTCATGAAGTTTTGCAAAAGTGAGGAAGACAGGGCTATAATTTGGGATCACTGGAAGAAGTTTGAGTTGGCAAACGGAAGTGAGGATTCATACAAGGAGATGCTCAGGTTCAAGAGACATCTTGATAATATATCCAAACCAATGTTGAACGCTTGGCGCTCCATCGATGGTGACGGGGATGATGGTGACGCAGAAGAGGCTTCCACCTCTGCTCCTGCCCCCGCTGGTTTTGTGGCTTCTTCTGAGGGCCCCAAGGTTAGCTCGATTAATGCTGCAGAGACAGCCGAAACGAACGAGAGTGAATTCGCCGATGTTAATACGGATCAGATTGATTTGGATCTATCTGATATCGAGTGATTCAACTGAAGGAGAGGGAAAACTCACTAGTTACTAGTTTTCCAGTGTATATTAAATGAATGTATTAACCCACAATTGTAAGAGTAATCATGCAGCAAACCGGTTTGAAATAATGTTACAGCAACAGATACAGCTGCTTTGATAGCAGTCTAACCCGGAAAGCATCAGAGAAACACACAAGTATCTTTCTATAAACATTTGTAACAGAGACCTGTGAATGCTGGTGATTCTTCATCATCTACCATGCCTCTGTTGATCCACCCATTCCTGGGTACTCATATGGCTCAATCTACTCAAGGCTCTAGCAAATGCAAACCTTTCCTCGTCCAAACTGCCAAACAAAGCAGCCTTCTTTGCAATGTTCTTATCAAATCCATGGTTTTTCACAAGATCATCATCCTCAAACGATTCATCGATCTTCCCGTTTGCCGCTTTGGCATTCAACGTGAAATAGTCACCCTCCAGTATGTCTTCTGGCTCGACAAAAATATCGTTGAAAGGTGCTGCTGCAGTGACAGCAATCTTGCCATAGTTATCGTACACGGCATCCAAAAAAGTGATAAACCTTCTAACTTTGTCTCTAATGTTTACACTCATGTAAGGTATATCCGTAACGATGATACACTCGAACGAAGTTGCTAGGGTAAGATAATCACCTGCAGCCAATGGTTGGCCACACAACTGATCAAAGGTGAACTGGGCAACATAAGGGGGAGAACAGATTGGAACTATAAAATCTCTACCCCAGATCTTCAAAGGGATATTAGCCTCTGCAACATGACCCTGAGAGAAAAAGTTGTACCACGTTTCAACGTGCTTCTGTTGTTGTTGTCTTGATGCCCTAGAGTCAAACTTGATGCCTGGTTTTGGACTGTAATAAACAGAAGAGACTGGACGTGGAATCTTACGATAGTCCGTTGGAGAGTTGAGATATATGACACTGGTGACTGCTTTGATCAACTGAATGCAAGGAATGAACGATTCTCTCTGGATACCATTGATGTAAAGGTCATCTGGGGCTCTATTGGACGTTGCAAATAGGATCAATCCATGATCTGGCTTGAGGACTAGATTAAGCAAGCGTCGTAACAACATTGCATCTGCAACATCTGTGACTTGGAATTCGTCAAAGCATAGAATTGTTGAGTTTTGAGAAAGCTCCCAAGCGAGAAGCGGTATCACGTCAATATCTTGCTTTCCTCCATGTTTTTGTTTGAGCTCGTGCGATCTCTTGTGCAAGTTCTGCATGAACTGATGGAAATGTAACCTTCTTTTTGTTAGATGGGGTGGTATAGTATCGTAGAATAGATCCATCAACATTGTCTTACCGCAACCAACATCACCGTAGAGATAGATTCCATGGGGAATCTTATCGAAATCTGGCTGCTGAGCGTCCTCGGATTTACTCTTGCCAAAAATGGATGAAAAGAATTTGGAAACCCCTGTCTTTGGTGCCAAGTCTGCAATGTCAGGTTCTTCAACATTTGGCGGGCTGTACTTCAAAAGTTGATGATGAAGACCTTCCAAGTTTGAGAGGATGCCTCGCTGGTAAGTGTCATCTCTCAATTTCCCTGTTTCCACCTTGTCATTGTATAGCCCTAGTGGCGAGAAATGTTGTATACTCTGGTACCTTCTATGAACCAACATCGTCAGCTGGACTGTACCATTGGCTGGAGATCTATAAGGGAGCGTTATGAATGGTTTCAATGCTGAGGCAGCGCTTCTCAGGTTAGGTTTCGGCGGCATGCTTGTCTCTGATGTTGTTTGTGGTTCTCAATCGAACTTTGGATGGCGTTCATGTGCTGAACAAAAAATGAATCACTTCAATTATAGAGTTTCACCAACCGAGAATTGATCTCTGATCATGACTTCAAAGACGAAGTGATTGATCTAGCAATGAAGTGTTGTTGATGTTAGCAAGTAGATGTTGACATGAGGATCTTACCGCACAAACCGACCGCACTCCGTGGAGGGAGCCCGCTGTTTTCCCGCCGGCAGTAGACGGGTCGGTCCCGGCTGGATGCACAGCCTTAGATAATATACTCAAAGAAGTCGATCGACGCTGAAATATTTCAACCGTTGGGTCGATAGTCTTGAAGAGCCTTTTGGTGGTTAAAATTTTTTTGGCATTTTTTTTTAACATCTGCAACTTGATAATTTTTTTGATTGGTTACAAAGCTATGTTCAACTCCAGAAAAGAGGGCTATCGTAGTAGGCTAGGCTAGTATAAGGTCAACAGCGTTCCAGTTTGAGAGATCAAGAGGCCCTATACATTCAAGAAGACTTAGACGCATCATGGACATTCATCGTTGTAGATTTGTGGATTTTACTCCAGAGACAATCACAAGCTCATGCTTTTCCCACCCATCACTGGCAGCATCCCCTTCAGAGATGTCACCTAAAAACCTCAGATTGGCAGTTGGAAGAGCGGACGGAACAATCGAAATTTGGAATCCAAGGAACAGCAGCTCCAAGTGGCTACTCGAGACAACAATTCCCGGTGGTCAAGGACAATCGGTTGAAGGATTACTATGGGCGGCAGAGGGACAGGATAAGGATGATCTACTTCTACCTCCAAGGTTATTCAGCATTGGTGGTACCACGTACCTAACTGAATGGAATACATCATCTGGCTCACCATTGAAGAATCAAGATTGTAATGCAGGTGTCATTTGGTCATCAGCCATCAACCAAAGTCAAACTAAAATTGCTGTTGGATGCGATGACGGATCAGTTGCAATTGTTGACATATCCGGTGGTAGAGGTGCCATGGAGTACGAGAGCATTTTGCAGAGGCAACAATCAAGAGTTCTCAGTCTTTGTTGGATGGGAGACGATCTTATCTTTGGTGGTTGTGCCGACGGTAGAATACGATGCTGGGCCTATACAGGAGAGAATAAGGGTAGATTAATTCAAACGCTGAGAGTTGACAAGGCCAAGACTGAAAGCACCTTGGTTTGGTCCTTGGCTTATATTCCTCAACAGAACCAACTAGTTTCAGGGGATTCCACTGGTTCAATCAAATTTTGGGAATTGAAGCATTATGTCTTGCAACAGTCGTTCAACGTTCACGATGCAGATGTGCTTTGTTTAGCAGTGGACGTGACAGGTTCCAAAGTGTTCACTGCTGGTGTCGATAGAAAAATATTCAACTTCAACCTTGTCAATTCTGGCAAGGCCTCTCAGAAATGGGTGAATTCATCGAACAGATTACTACACGGCAATGATGTTAGAACGATGTGTTCGTACCAATCGAAAAACCTCGATTTACTAATTAGCGGAGGAGTGGAAAAAGTGCTTACTATCAACTCAATCGCCAATTTCCAGAGCAGCGTTACGCACAAGTTGCCGATCAATCCAATGAGTACCAATATCACAATAAACAAAGAGAAAAAGCTACTAGTAATGTGGCAAGGACAAGAAATTAAGATCTGGAGGTTCTTTGAAGATCAAACGAGAAAGCTTGTTTGTAAGTTGATACTATCAGATACCGACAACATCTCAGATGTTGCCCTTTCTCAAAATGGTCGTTATTTGGCCGTTGCAAGAAAATCCTCCTGCAGGCTTTTCGAACTTGCCGATGCAGGTGACAAGTTGGAGGTGCTCAAGGTTCCTTCAGAGATTCTATCGCACTGCTCAGCAAAACTGATCAGATTTTCAGACAGTCTCAACATGATCTTGCTTGTGGATTATGAAGACATTGTTATGGCGTTGGAGTTCAACCTGGATGATGACATAGAAAGTGATGTTGCCTCAGAGTTCAACGAAGACCAAGAAGGAATTGTCTATCCAATGATAGAAGCATCGGGATCTAGCACAAGTTTTGAGCATTTGCAAAACTACAAGTTGATCGCAATGAGCTCGGATGGAGCAGTGGCAGCATTGGCGAAACACAACGGTTCAATAGAGATCGTCGATCTTGAATCAAAAAGAGTGAAGCAGTTGGTGAAACTCAATGAGGTTCCAACAGCCATTTCATTCACCTCTTCAAGCACTCTCATAGTGACTACGTTTGATCACAAGTTCTTCGAGTTCAATGTGACGTTTAAAGAAACTGCTGGGTCTATCCAGACGGAATGGTCAAGGAACAACAGCGACAAACTTCCACAGCAGTTTATCACCCTTGGAGGTCAACCATACGGCGCGTTTGAAAACCAGGGTAGGTTTTGGGTGTATGGATCAAACTGGGTGTGCTTCTTTGATTCTGCCTATAATCTTGCTGCCAACGTGAATACAGCCCAGGGCAAAAAGAGAACTAGGAATGGTACAGTGGGTGCCGAGACAGTTGAAGTTAGTGGTCCGGAAGGTAAATGTTACTGGTTCACCAATAACTACAAAAGTCTATTGTTTGTTGGTAAGTTGTCCGATGAAGAATTGGTTGTTGTTGAGAGACCCGTTGATGAGATGCCATCGACTCCAGCCTTCAAGCTGTCCAAGATTAATCTTTGAGTACAGCCAGTGGGGTCGATTCGGGGTTGCCTGTAATTATAATTCATACCGCTGCTTGATGTGGGGCTGCACCCATTTTTTATTGTCATTGCTCAATCGAAATAATCATATCATTTGCATAAATCTTATGCTTCTAGCTTTTGTCTGTAAAAGCAGAGTTGGATCTCACAGGCTAGATTTTGAGTAGAAGGAAACCTTAGTGGCCAGATTTAATGCCGGTGGTTTCCATTTACCAAAAATTGGTTCTTTGCTTACAGAAACATTTGAACCGGTATGTAAACTAATGAGCGGCTATCTTGAGCCAGTATGAGTTTTTGACGAATCATATCCAATCGTGATGGGCTATGAAACTTTCAGAACTGGAGGGAGGCCTTGGCCAACCTCAACATTACCTGCCCGTTTCGCTGAATGCTGTGTAGATCGCCAAACCTGCAGGAAGTGTCCCAGAGTGCACTACACAGAAAAGCGAGCAAAAGATCAGCGAGTAATTCAGCTTACAGAAAATATAGCCAAGATAAGTTTATTGGCGCTTCTCTACGCACAATCAAGATCGAAGTCCATTTATTGAATCCCAATAGAACGATGCCGGAGTGGACAAGCGTGTGTGTATGGTGGTTCTGGCCAAACCAATGCGAGCCCACCGCGATATCAACCTCTCAAACGCTTGATCACCACCAGCTTTTGATTCTCCCGTTCTTCAACCACTCATGTTTAGAATATGGCACCGGTTCAAAAAGGACTCGTCCAACAAAGCTTTTTTAGGAACCTCTCTCAAAATGCTTAGGATGGATGCAGGCATCAGCAGTTGGACGTTGAATCGGTGAGGTGAAAGCCAGGGACTTAGCGGAAGTTCTATTCTATTGTGTGTTTTGCTGTGCACAATGCGCCCCACCGCCAAGATGTTGCCGAAAGCACAGACAAAACCTTCCAAAAACAGTGCCGATTTTTCCAATGATGAATGAAATCTCCAGATTTGTTGTTACCACATGGGGCTGTTGGTAGCTTTGATCAAGGCTTTCCCAGTAAGACCCGAACTGTAAATAGAGTCCAAGGCGAGGAGGGTCAGCCTGCATGAGCAGCTGGCGACTGCACAATAGGACCCTTCTTATACAGCTCTCTTGAGAAGAGGCTTCATTGGTGCCCATGCACCACCATTATTGCGTATTGTAGGACAAAGCAGTTCTTGTTGACTATGACAAATAAGAACCAAACCAAGAAGCTGCACAGACGGTAGTTAATCTTTACAATCAGGGCTGGCGTGTTTATTCTAAGCAAAGTCAAAGGCCTGGAGAGTAAGTTCCGGGCCGGTAGATCACTCGTTTTGTATTGCTGCCGTTGCAGCATGATACATACTAATCAGCAAAAACGCACACGGGCTGCATTGTATGAATAGTCCTTTTCAATTACAAGGTGCTGTAGATGAGCATTGGAGGCTAACAGATTCCGTGGCGGTTCCCAATAATGGACGTTTGTGCAGCAGCGTGTTCAGGTTTTCGAGGGTGCTACCACAGTAACTTCTCGGCGGAACTTTGAGAGACAATCCTCGTTTATCCATGAAGAAAAAAGCTACAGTCAGTTATAAATACGCCAGGCTATCCTCCTCATAGTATCAACGGTGTTCAACAGTCGCTTCATGCCTTTTTCGTTCCAACCTTTTGCTGTATTTAACACACATTAGTCATTCGTTTCTTCCACAATGTTATCAGCAAAGACTCTAATTCCAATTGCCCTAGCTCTAGCGGCCGTTACCAACGCCTCCCCATTTGCCGATGCACTTCCCTTCGCTGATGCATATCCTTTGGCTCTAGCTGATCCTTTGGCCTACGCTTTACCAGAAGCTGTCACCGTCTCACAGTGCCACGGTTTGTGTGGTAGATTGGTCCTTGGTGCCAGAGCTTGTACCCCAGACGGTTTGAGTAACAGTGACTATGATCCCGACTGTATGTGCGCTGACGACTCCCAATTCATGAACTATCTCGACTCATGTTTGGACTGTGGATGGTGTATATGGCAATGGTACAGCAGATACTTGACAAACCCTCTATCGATCTGTGGTGAACCAACTCAACCAACTGGTACCGACTGTTACACCGCCACCTCCACTACTGCTACATCCACCTCCACTACTGAAACCTCTTCAGCAGCTGCCACTTCATCATCGCTTGCCGCTTCATCATCCGTTGCCGCTTCATCCTCTGAAGCCACTTCATCAACCGAGGCTACATCATCCGCTGCTGCCTCATCCACTGAAACCACATCATCCGCTGCCACATCATCCGTTGCCGCTTCATCATCTGAAGCCACTTCATCAACCGAGGCTACATCATCCGCGGCTGCCTCATCCACTGAAACCACATCATCCGCTGCCACATCATCAACCGAGGCTACATCATCCGCTGCTGCCTCATCTACCGAAACCACATCAGAAACCGTTTCTTCATCAACCGAGGCTACATCATCCGCTGCTGCCTCTTCAACCGAGACTACATCATCCGCTGCCACGTCCTCTACTGAAACCACATCAGAAGCTTCCTCTTCTTCAAGCGTTGACCCAGCTACCTCATCTTCAGCATCATCCACTGTTGCCGCCGCTGAAGCATCTGTGGCTGCCGCCGTCTCTGCTTCATCTGTTGCCTCCGCCGTTGCCGCCGAATCCTCTGCCGTTGCTGCTTCATCTGCTGCCGCCGTCTCTGCTTCATCTGCTGCTGTTGTCTCAGCTTCATCTGCTGCTGTTGTCTCTGCATCCTCTGTTGCTTCATCTGCTGCTGCAGCCTCCGCTGCCTCCGTTGCCTCAGCTGCTACCAATGGTACTTCCGTCGCAACAGGCTCAATAAGCTCCATCATCAACGCTTCTGGCAATTCTGCTGCTGGCGCCACCACTTCCGATGCTGAAGGTGCCACCGTTGTTTCCACTTACGTTAGCGAGGGTGTTACTTATACCGTCACTTCCACTGTGTGTAACAAGTGTACTGCAACTGAATCAGCCACCACCGCTTCCGAAGGTGCCACTGTTGTTTCCACCTATGTCAGCGAGGGTGTTACTTATACCGTCACTTCCACCGTGTGTAACAAGTGCACTGCAACTGAAGCAGCCACCTCCTATTCCGAAGGTGCCACTGTTGTCTCCACTTATGTCAGCGAAGGTGTTACTCATACTGTTACATCTACCGTGTGTAACAAGTGTACTGCCTCTGAGGCCGTGCAAACATACTCAGGTGCTGCTGCTCAAATGGGTGCTGCCGGTATCGCTGTTCTAGCCGGTGCTGCCGCTTTCTTGCTATAGATTAACAACCGAAAGCTTATGTCGCTTCCGCTCACATTGAAGTAGTCCGCTTGCTTGTTTTTTCAGTGAAAAAACCTCCTAGTTAGTATCATTTTCTTTTAAAAACGTCAATTATTGATACCAAATTTTTATTTCGGGGTAGTAAAAAATTTGAAAGCCAAATGTAGATTTGGTTCCTCTGCAAAGAGACACTGAGCAGCCAAAGTAGGCAGTGGTGATTTCGAAACACATAGCGCGATCACATATCAATGGGGTCCATCTTTGGCACCACTCTCCCACCTTGAAGGAAGATTCTTGCAGCAGCAGCTGTTCCTATCAAAGACTTACACATCGGCCTCTTCGCAAGAGGCGTGCCATCCATCCTACCCAACCTTTCCTCATTGTTGGGGTCGAACTTTTTGTGTCCTTTGAACTCTTCTCTGTATCTCTTATATATCTCATCGCTCAACTTGTAGATATCGAAAGACATGAAGTATAAGCCATCTTTGGGATCATAGCAATACTTTCTGAAATATGATAGATGACGCTTAATTTCCATCTCACAACAGGCCTTAGTACTTGCGGGGGCATGCTTCTCACCGAAAACGGTTAGATAGTCTGCAAGTCCTTCCACTAGCAACTGAATGAAGTATGACGATCCTGTCCAAAGTCTCTTCTTCCAATCAGGATAGTCTCTATCAAACAAGAACTTTCCTCTATGTGTGGCGGCCTCAGCTAGTGTTTTTGCTTTTCCTATCCATTCTTCCCTTCCATCTATTTGATAGATCAAGCAAATAGCAGTCAAGGTATTACCGGTGTTGTAACTCCATTTCATCTTATCTATGGCTTCCGAGTCCATACCAACACCATCCCAAATCAAACCTTCTTCTTTATCAAGCATTTGATTCCACAAGAAGTCTAAACAGGTCTTTGCAAAGGTGTACAACTGTTCTTTTTCCACTTTCCCTGTTTCGTACCTCATCAATTTCAAGGCACAGGTTGCGCTGACACAGTTGGAAATACTTGCCATGTAGGACTTGTTTCTATGCCACTTCATCCCTTTGACATGCCACTTTTGATGCTCCGTCAACCCCGTCATCAAAAATCTCATCAAGTCTTTTGAAATCTTCAAATACTCTTCATTTTTGGTACCTTCATAACAGGCGATCAAACCTCGAAGCACATGGGCATCGTCATCAAAGTAGATATCTTCATCACCACTTTCGTGGCCTTTTGAACCGTGATAAAAGGCAGAGTAACCTCCTATCTTGTTGTTTCTATACTTTAGTGTAGCTCGAACTATGGGATCCACAATTGGGTTGATCAGTTGAGGATATACGAGAGAGCAATCACCAACGGCATGGAGGGCAACGCCCATAGACCAGCAGTTGAACTTGCCATCGAGAGAACCACTGCAAGCATCCTTCGCCTCAAAAGCTCCACTGGAAGGATTCCAGTACTTCTCAATCATTGTCTTGACAATGTTATAGCCTTCTAGGTTGTTATCGAACGACATTGTACTATAGAAAACCTGAACAGTGATGTGGAGAGCGTGTACTTGAGAGCTTTCCTATGGTATACTCAATTGCAAATTAACGCCTGAACCTTTCTAGCACAGTTATTGATGAAGCAGGCGACTTGCTGTATATATATAGTTTAATCGCATAGACGAATTGACGAAGCAATATCCGTTGGCATCGCATCACATTATTCTCTGGTTAAAGGAGAAGAAGGGCCCTCCAGAGTGGAACTAACGGCTGTGCCAGTAAGGGGGCGGTGCATAAATAGAGGCAGTGCACTCTGCGGAGAATCACCTGACGTCATAGTTTGATTTCAGCGTCTATTTTAGCTTTGGAAAGAGCGGTTTATACTCTTTGAAGATTACAGGACAGTACACCATTAAACCAATTGCCAGACTGTGTAGAAACGACCTGTAGCTGGCTCAAACACAGACGGTATCCCATTAACAAAAAGCAATACAGGTGGAATGCCTCCTGTCGTCCACATACCAAAGTTCAAGATCATTCTTTTGGATCGAAACCCCACATTGTGCTATGCATGGACTCAATCGATTTCAGAGTTCAACAGTCGCAAAAACAAGTACTCGGTCGCAAATGATCTCCGGTGGTTCAACAACTGCCCCGTGGAACTGATTGTGCACAACGGTTCAATCGAAGGTTTATGTGAGCCAGGTTCTACTCTCGCCGAAGAGCTCCAACCCAAGATTCCATACTCTGGTCAGAAAGACTACGACCTCCTTGTTAAATCTAAAACGTTTCTGACCGCCATGCTCTCTCCGGGAAATTCTGTCGGCTACATGGGTGGAGGTTTTGACAAGGTTCTAGCTGGATGGTTCGCCTCTGACTCACAGGATTGGAAAGCAACAGAAAGAATCGTGCAGACGAATATTCTCACCCAGAATCACGGATATCTTACACCAAATAATGCCAATTTGATCGAGTTCAACTCTAAAGAGTTCTTTCAAAACTCAAAGGCATGGAACCTGACCAATGCTAATTCGCTATTGCACATTCCAACCATGAGGGTTCCTCGGCGACTGTTCAAAGACGATACTCCTTCACTCGAAGTGGCTAGATTTGTATATGACTGTACTTGGGAGATCCTATGTACTGTCAATAAGGCCAACTTGACCTGCCTCAAGTATAGAACAAACGGTCAAAATAGCATCAGACATGGGCTTATAGACACACTCATACTGACAGGAATAGGGACAGGCTACGGGGGACTTCCAGAAGACGTAGTTGGAAGATCCATGATTGCGGCAATCACCATATTTTTGAATGTTGGTCTTGGTGAGATTGATAAAGCCGTCTACTGTCTGAAATTCTTAGCGGAAGACTTTCAGAGTATGATCTCAGATGAAGATAGTTCACATGCTAAAAATAGCTCTGGTGATAGAACTTTTGATCCTTTCTTGGATCCATTGTACAGGCTTTACTACTAGTCCCAGGAAAATCCTCAATTCTCATCGGATCAAGTTTGCACAGTGACACACACTCCACATACAGAATAATGATAACGTTTCTAATATGTTATTTCTTGCTCTAATTCCCGGTAGTAATAAACTGTGGCCCACACTATCGTCATCTGTGACGCGGTGTCTTGTTATCTAAGGAGAACAACCTCAAGGACAAACTAGCTGTCAATGATAACGAGGCAAACACAAAGATCAAAATAAAAGAGTCGCTCAACGCCTCTCTATAAATTTTCAACACCTTGTGAATATACTGGCTGTCCAATCCATTTCTAATGTAGAAGTTATCCTTCAGAAGGTTGTCAAGAATGACATCACCTTCGGGCCTCTTCTTCCTGATGAAGTAATGGTGCAACTCGGTATATAGTCTTGCGTTGTAGATGTTCAAAGAAACACCGGTACCACTCACTGCTCCCACAGATCTAAATAGGTAGTTCATACCAGTGACAGTGGCCTGCTGCCTTATACCAACCATTCCAACCACCAAAATCAACAAGCTGACAATGAAAATTCCAACTCCCAGACCGTTCAAAGCAAAACCAAATGCCAATGCACTAATCTTATAGTAGTTCAAGTCCTTTAGATCAACAGTGGGCTTCAGCGTTGTGGTCAACACTAAAGTTAGCGCTGTACCAGCAAAAATACCCAGAGTACCAAGTATCGTCACATTGATGGAGCGTGTCACCACAATGTGGTTCTCAACAGGCTTATCATGTTTCAGCATCCATCCGGCGATCATGGAGCCAAAAGCGACCGAGAAAACAGCACACCCATTGAAAAGACCCAACTGTAGTGTGCTCAGATCATGAACAACCTGTAGATATATAGGTAGTAAGAAGCTGGTACCATAGCTGACCATCATTCCAAACATCACAGCAATCGAACCCATTCTTAGCACACCTTGGAACGCAAAAGGTGGTATGATCTGTTCGGAAGAAACGTATGTTTCGATGTAATAGAACAATCCACAGAAGAATATCGACAATCCAATGTAAAACAATGCCATCCTTGAAGAAGTTGCAGAAAAGAGCATCAAGACAGAAACAATCAAGAAAGAAAGTGTCAAAGACCCAGGCAAATCAATCCTCTTCAAGTTCTCACGATTCATTCTGTTCTTGATACGCTCCTCGGCATCATAAGTATACTCGTGGATGTTATAATGCACCAGCGCAGCAGCTCCAATTACGAAAGGAACCTGCATCAAAAACATCCATCTCCAACCGTTCAAAGAGTCAATGCTGAGACACACAGAACCGATGATAGGCCCCAAGAATTGGCCTAACCCATAAACCATGTTGGCATATCCTTGATAAACCCCTCTGACTCTTAATGGAACAACATCTGTGACAATGATAGAGCTCAATGCAGACATTCCTCCTCCACCGATACCAGCGAGTGCCCTAGCAGATGCAAAGCCAGCAACGGAAGTGCTGAAAGAGCACAACAGACAACCAAGGGCAAACCAAAATTGAGCTATGAGTAGAGTTGTACGACGTCCATAAATTTCACTGATTTTACCGACTAGCGGTTGGAAAACAGCATTGGTCAATAGGTATCCCGTTGCTATCCATGTGACATGCTCCGCATCGTGCATTGATGAAGCTATAGTGTTTGAAGTTGTAGAAACGATTGTAGAGTCAGCAGCCGAAAGAAAGGAACCTGTCCATAGAGAGAGTAGAATGAACACAAGGTTTGCCGGTATGGCGACTTCGGCGTCTGGATCCTGTAGACGCGTTTCTGTCAACTGCTGCCTGCTCTTCTTCCTTCCCGGTTTTTGAGGTTGTTCAGAGACTCTGTTGGAACCAACTTTTGGAGACGAAGGGGTTGGCCCTAGCAGAGGTGAATTCTCGGTAGATATCGTTCCACCTTTCGTTGGTGGTGACCGGGGAGTCATGCTGGACATCTGATCTGGTTCCCGTGCTTTAGAAAGAACGATATGTAAAACACGGTGGTGACGGTGATGTTACTACAACAATTGCCCAAAGACATAACTCTGATACTAGGAGCAATGGTCACTTTCTTGAGCGAGTGTTCAAGTAAATAAAGCCGAGGCCCTCCTCGTATGAATCGCAAACTAGGCACCTCTCAGAAACGGCTATTCCGCAACGGTAACTCCCCAGCTCAGCTTATACAAGCAACTACGTAAGACTAATATATGGTAGTTCTCCACATTTTTCACTTGCTCTACCCTTTTTTTTGGAGCAGCTTCTACCATTCTACAGTTTACAGGTAACAATTACAGTACTTACTTGCACTTATGTTCACAGTAAAGAAAGTTCATAAAAGGTCTATATCAATAACGGCAACGTGGCTTGTCTCACTCTATTCTTTTTTGATCATCAAGCTCAAATCCGAGACACCATCAACCAAGGCTTTAACAGGTCCAGCAAGCTTTTCATCTTTATCGTCAAGAGATTGCTCGCCATACTTACCCCATCCTAAATAACCAGCTTTGGAACCGGGAACATAGAATCCTGCCCTATTGTAGTGGGTCAAAGCTTCACCTTTTCTCAATCTAGAGATCAAGTCTGGGTTACTAGTGAAGTAACGAGCGGCACCGATCAAGGTACGATCATCCTTATTGACGGCTTCAACTAGTGCTTCTTCGTCGTGCAAGAAGTTACCCGATCTGAGCAATGTTCCCTTCCACATGTCTTGGATCCATTCGGTGTTGAACACTCTGGTGTCTTCGCTCTTCCAGATACCGTTCATGACAGGTTCAACGACAGAGACGTATGCCAGTCTGTTTCCAGCTTGAGCTCTCTTTTCAATCTCAGATAGAACGTATCCGTATTGAACTACTGGATGCACCTCGGAGTCAGCACCCTTGGAGCCTTGGAACTTGGCATATGGTGAAAGTCTAACGGCAATTTTTGATGCTCCAACGGCTTCAATGGCCAAATCAATAATTTCCAGCAACAGTCTTGCTCTGTTTTCTATGGATCCACCATACTTGTCCTCTCTAACGTTGGAACCAATTTGGAGGAACTGATCAAACAGGTAACCATGAGCACCATGAATCTCAACAATGTCAGCTTTGGCGACATCAATGGCCAGTTTGACAGATTTGATATAGTCAACTTTGAAAGCTTCAATCTCTTCAAGGGTCAATGGTCTCAATTCATTTCCTGCTGCTATGGCGGCTTTTTCAGAATCCTCGCTTTCATAGATGGCCGATGGGCCAACGTATGGCTTTCCCAAATCCTTCATCAATTGAGGATCTGCAACCCTTCCCAAGGCCCATAGTTGGATCGCGAAAATGGTACCTTCAGCATGAACTTTTTCAATCAGTTTGGCATATGCTTTGGCATGCAGTTCGGAATGACAACCAGGTGTGTGCTTGTAACATCCAGTGACGAAGGGAGCAGCGTGGGTAGCCTCAGAGATGATAAGGCCTCCGTTATCCTTGGCTCTTTCCTGGTAGTACTCTGCCATTGCATCAGTTGCCAAACAATCCCATGTTGCTCTGAATCTTGTTGTTGGTGCATACACCATTCTGTGCTTTAGCTCGACATTGCCAACCTTTATTGGCTTGAATAGGTTAGTCTCCGTAAGTTTAGTCATTTTGAACAGTTTGTTGGGGATATAACGGTGTGGTCTATGGTAATATTCAAATGGTTTTCGTCTGATCAATGGTAAAGTGGAACAGGGCTACGTTTTATACGAGCTACCAGTTCAAACTGATCCAGTTAATAAAAATTCCAGAAGAAAAAAAAGCTTGGCCATAACGATGAAGGTTTGATATGCTGACGCAATATTGGTATCGGCTGATGTATAGTCTGAAATTCACCTCACCGATCCAGCCGTCAAAAATCTAAACCCGTAGCAGGGCTCAGTAATGTTACATCAGTACAATTCAGCTTACTAAAGTGCCTCGGCCAGAGTTCACCTTGGGATCTGGTGAGCCCTACGGCCGTCATAAGTTGTATTCTTTACTGTTGTAGAAAACGGTTTCGCTAGTGTGTATTACTTGTGCCTGAGCGGTATTTGGGTATCTGAGTGTTCCGCCAAGGGGTGTAAAACGGCGGCAGATGTTCCCAGGGCAAAACAGGGTGTGCGATGCAAGATATGAGATGTCGTTGAAAAGGTTAAATGCTTTCCGGACGATGTAACATTGAAAAATTCCTGTTGAGAAATACACACACACCATTTGTAAGCGGGGCTGTGAGGCTTAGAGATGGTGCACGTTCTGGGTGACATCGAGAACGCTTCTCTGTATTTTATCTACAAACAACGTGATACAACGCTTTATAACATTGAAATCATCAGCGATAGGAAGGTAGTTGATTCAATTAGATGGAAGAAGCTCTGAGGGAGCACTTTTCGAACAATAATTTGAATCATCAAATCTGTCGAGTTTATTTCCGTACTACCAAGCTCTGTTGTAATAAATAACACTGGCTCTCTTCAATGGGATTGATAATCACATCGTTTCTTTGTTGAAATATTTCCGTAAGCTCCAAATAATGTAAGAGCGTTGTCTGCATGTTTGTTCATGAGGATGTCCACTTTTTCTGAGATTGTTAAACCGTCTGTTAGTCTTTCAACCATGAGTGTATCTCCATTCAGCTTGAAAATCTGGCAATGCCTCCACCATGCCAGTTCAAGGTCCTTGTGAACAAACATATACACACTGGAATCCGTGAATGAATTCCAATATGCCGCCACTCTGCACCACCAGTTCCGCCCCATGACACACTGGCTGACTAGAGAAATCATTTATCATCTTGGAGATCCGCCCGTTTCCACTGTTGAAGTTCACCTGCTATAGTTGAATGCTTCCAACCAACTGTAGAAGGATTCTCCATATATGAAATCCAGACTTAACCTCAGGGACTTTTGCAAGAAGAACTCTTTATCGACAGAGTAGAAAGTCATCACTGTACCCCATATAACACCAGAGCTCAAGCACCAACCCACTGTTTCCACTCTGTTTAGTAAATACTTGAACTGGTGTTGTTTCCTCCTCTTTCCAGCATGCACAGACGTAGAAAGTGAAGCTCTGGAAGAGTTGAGGAGAATTGCCTGTGATATTTTCACAGCAATGAGTTTTCCTATAGCCAACGCCACTCTAGACAAACAATACAATGTAATTTGCTTTGTGATCGATTCGTTCAAAAGCCCAGGAGTCTGTGAGTTTAACAAACCCCCATATATCGCAGCACCACCAACAAAGCCACTTATAAAGTTGTTCAAGTGCTCAACATTCTTCACGTTATTTCGTTCCGCTAGCTTATTCAAGCTCATCAATAATGACTTGTAAATGATGGCGAAAAGAGCTAGAACCTTTCCATGATCTATGCTCAACTTGACACTCCTGAGAATCTTTTTAAATAGCTGTTTGAGTATAGCCTGATTCTTGTTGACGCTTAGCAACTGAACAGAGATGGAATGGATGAAACGCACACGGTAACCATAGATCATGGCATTCTTTGAGGCATGCAGTATGGTGTCAAGAACCAACTTGACAAACATCGCCGATGGTGTTGGTGTACTTATTGAATCGTCTGGCATTGCTAAGACTGTTCTTCTCTGATGTATTCTAGTTTCAACTGTATGACACTTATCTTAATGATAGTTGGGGTTTGCGATGTGATTGTGTTTCTTTTTAACGTTAAAGAGTGTTTCTTACTAGGCCTCTTCGTGTCTGTTCTAAAATGTTACTTGCAACTATTCAACATGTATAGTTTCAATAAAGTCTGAATTCCTACTGGTAGTAGTAAGAGGAGTGATTTGTTTTGGAGAACTTACACATGGGAAACCAAATGCTTTCACAGCATGTGAAAAAAGAAGAAGTCTGAGGACACCTGTGGGGTAATGCTTTGGTGCACAGCCCTGTCAAATAGTTCGGCCGAAAAGCGGACACTATTTCCCTTTTGGGACATATTTCAATGGCAGGGAAATTTTAAATCTTTGATAACTTTTCCTCTAAGGGTACCAGTGTCATCAAACTACTTCCAAAAGATGAAGACAGTCCCCATCTGTTTAGCGATATCCGTTTGAAGCTGTCAGTGTCAATGGTACGGCTACAAAATGGATTTGAAAACTTTTCAAAAATCCTAACTTGGGTTTTTGAAAATGTTCGAATTATGTACTTTTGAAAGCACTACACAATACTAGATTTTTTTCTGAGTAAAACCCCAAAGTAAGAGCTGGATCGGCGTAAAACTGGTGCCAGAAGATTCAAAAACGTTCGATTCTGAAAAGCTAAAGCTGAGATGCGAACCTGAGGCCTGCATTTTATAGCGCATCGCCTCTTTCCACTAGGCCATATTGCCTTTTTTTTGTCGAGCATTGAATTAACTTCAGCGGCCATTTAGACCACATTCTAGCCCATATTTCACACTTCTGAGCATATCGTTGGAAAGAGAGAGTCCAAATCCTTCTAATGATGTAACTTGAAAATGAGATTTCGTCCAACAACGTTTGATTTAAAGCATATTTCTAAAGGGTATCCAAATGGCATAGTTTCAAGCACAAAATGAGCTATGGCATCAAATTCAAGCAATAAACCCTGTAGCGCTATCACTTCTCTATATGCCACATCAAGTTTTAAAACGATTGGAGCTCTGGTGCAGCAGGAATCAAAAATTTACCAAAGCAACTTATTTTCCAGGTGGTGGCGCACCAGAAGATTGAGCATCAGCAATGGTTATTGGCCACTTTACTTTGATGATCCTATATCGATGACCAATTTTTCAATATATCAAAGCTTCAGATCCTCAGCTGTAAGGATATCAAAGGGTTCAATTTGCTGAGGTGCAAAAGGGTCATAGTGTGGAGACTTGAAAGCTTTGGCTCTCGCGTATGATTGCCAAACAAAATTGAAGTAGACGACCATTGGTCTTTAGATTTGATTGATTGAAGGCAACAAACAATGGTCAGTTCTATAGTTCTAGGTAGTGTAGTCAGCGATGTTGGCGTCAGTGTCTTAAATTGCTCGGTGACAGAAGTAGTTAGTCAAAATTGAGGGGAGTAAAGCAAAGAGTAATGCTATCACTAACACAGAGCCAATTGCCTTGGTCGGTTAAACTTCTATGTATCTCATCTGCTCTAAGCATTTGTTTGCTGTTATGGGGTGCATATTGTTTGTCATGATATAGAGTATAACTGACAACAGTGAAGAACATCTAGAGGTGCAATTGCTTGAATTTCAAAGGGAAAACACAAACTTATGTGTGTGTGTGTTGGCTGCGTCATAACAAATTCGCTCGCACACTAGTTGAGAATGTTTTCTTATTTTGCCCTTTACATCTCAATTAATATATCACTGCAATTGCTTCTAATTGAAATCCATCTCTTTCTATGTTTTTTCAAACGATTGTTTTGTGACGTCTCAAACTAGTAACATGAAGAACCATTGAATTACTGCTCATAGTGGAAACAAGTTTAAACCTTTTTGACCAAATGGGGTTGCTATTTAGCACCGTCAATGACACCACCGTCATGCTCTCCTTTCCTCACAATGAAAGGTGATGACATTGCACAACTTTGACATCATTGTTTGGCACAGACAGCTTGAGAAAACGCAATGGATGAACTTAGGGATCATATCAACCTCATGATTCTCGATGGTTGTATTGATCAATGGGGTGATACGCAGCATTTTTCCCACAGAAAGGGCACAACAACGGCATCAACGGAGATACATATCTTGACAACTCAAATATTACAGATATGTTGCGAGATGGAAGCTGCTCAGCCGTCAAGGGTCAAATATTGATACTGCAAACGGGAGGGTTGGTAAAGGGCCTGCTAGGACAGTGAGATTAGAACGATGGGCCATTGTGCCGGCAGTTTCCCACCAAATCTACCAGTAACACACTCGGAAGCAGCTACAGTCTTGAGACAACGAGCATCCAGGTTGTGAAGCATATCAAAAAAGCTAGAGGGGTTCTCCAGAGGTGCCTACCGTGGATGTTTGATTTTGAGAGGGACGCCAAAACTGGAAGAGGGTTCTTCAGGTCAATATTTGACAGCCCATCCCAAGTTGAAACGACAACCAAAGCCCATTAGGCTAATCTCCAGCTCTTGGTCATCAATATGAGTATTTTTACAGATCCATTGTTGCCTAATGGCGGCGTCAATCAATATCATTAGAAAGAGGGGTCAAACGCGCACTTTTGGAACGTCGCGACAGAAAAAAAAGACGAATTTTTCAAACGTCTGCTTGGAGACCTTCCAAGCTTGCTGAAGCTTCCTTCTTTTTCCACAATATACCTCAATGGATAAATATTGTTGAGTGATACCGGTTGTTCGTTAAATAATCCTTGGAGTGGGTGAAATCAGGGCTCAAGGTTAGGCAATTAAACAAAAGCATCTAAAGTGGTGACCCAGCCAAACCAAACTCTGAAAAAACATATCACCAGTAGCTCTAGGACTCATTGTTGATGCACACATATGTTGGAGAGGAATTTTAAGTAGTCGGTGCTGTCATATAATCGTTTGAACATAGCAAGTAGGTGGATTACGAGAGACTTTTTTCAAAAGCTAAGATGAACCCCTTACCGGCTCACCACCAGCTTCGAATCATATTTGCAAGAATGCTTAAAAGCAGAAGTCTATTCTGATACTAAAATGATTTTGTAAAAAGCTCGTTGAGGTACTCCGAGCAGCCCTCGAAGTCAATGCTTAAATTTTGTCCCTAGAAAACATACTTTTTTGACACCCCTAGCATGAAATTCAAGACTACCGGCCCTTTCCATTATAAACTCTAGGATCGGCTCGTAAAACCAGTCAGTCAACCTTTCGAATTAGAGTCCGGCGAAGTGCCCAAAATCTAGGTTGAAAAAATAGTTTTTTTTTCAAAAATGCGAAAACTTTGATTGTTCATTCTGGGCTCAAATCTACATCGATCCGGACATTGCACATGCCATTGAATTGCTTGAAGCGAGAGCTTTCCAGCGTATGCCTCAAATTGGCCAAAATCGACGTTTTCAGAATTGCCACCTTTTCAAAAATCGAGTTTGTTTTTGGCGTTTTGTGGCCGCTACAAGGCAGCTATGTGCACCAAACTAGATTTTCTGGATAGCCCGTTTTTCGATCCATCTTATGAGGGTAGTTGGTCCCTATGGGAGGACTGTAGCGTTTACAAATGATGAGAGAAGAAATTCAATTTTCTACCGGGCAGTCATTTCCGTGGTAGAATCGCACAGTCCCGCGGTAGACCACTTGGCTACCGGGCAAAACACTAGTTCTTACGATCACTCTTAGTCCACCTGCCCAGTCATGCTCTAACAGCTCCCATCAAAATCAAGACGGCTGGATGTTGAAATCAGTACCCTTGGAAGCAAAGTTGGAGCAATGGTGGTGGTACAATGACAGGGTTTGTTAAGGTACAGCTATTCTCCGCGCGAACGCGTATCAAGATGGTCCAATGTCCTCAACATCACCAGGCATGGCGTATCAGCAAAAACACTTTCTGCAAACAAATTAGCATCAGTCTAATCTTCATCTTCCAGGGTGTAAAATGGTGTGGATTTGAATACGTCGTTCTTCCTAGAGGGACCTGCTTCACCACGCTGAAAGACTCCACCTTGAAAACTTATTGCCGGGCCAAGTAAGGCTGGCCAATCTTATATGCCCTATAGTTATCTGCCAAAGAAAACCAGAGAGCAACTCATAGCCTTTGAAGTGTCTGTATCAATGTCCAAGGTCAAACAATGTCAAAACACCGTGTTTGGGTAAGAATGACCGATCCTGCTGTTGATCTTGGATGCACAATTCTGTTCATCTGTTATCCTGTTGATCTGTTCAACTCAACTTTGATGTAACTCTGAGACGATAAACCATCTGTTTTCACACATAATAACAACCGACTAGATTATATGGTTTCCTCTGTCGATGCAATGAACATGGCACCATGTGGGAGTATATATCAAGAGAAAGAGGAGGGAAAGGTTGATAGGAGACTTATGATGCTTGGACCAAGCTGAGATTTTCAGCTCTGATACTGCTGCTGCCACGCACTCCATACGGGTCACTAACTTTGCGAAGCTGTACGCTTCAGCATAGCTCATTCTAAGGCATATTAAAGGATTTGCCGCTCCTCGTAGAATGGTTAACGGTTTATTGTCAATAGCAAACTGTTCATTCCACTTGATTTGCCATACTGATTGCCAGGATAGTAACCAAATGTCGGAATACTAATTTCATTGGAATAAGGGATTTAACATGCGTCCGGACCAGAGAGCGGCGGTGAAAAATCGTCGCAATAGTTTACTACGGTCCGACATGGTGAGGCCAACAGGAATGATACTTCTGTAACTGAGGCTCCAGAATCCTCTGTTGATGAACGTGTTTCAACTAAGATCCTATCGATGGCTCAAAGTGTCGCAAAAAAGGTTGGCGAACATACCTTCCGCTATCTGAAAACGAAATCAACCATGACTGATGGTGATCTGCTTTCAGTAATGATGCTGGGTCCTGTGGATGGCGTGACGTTCACATTAAATCAAAAGGTGTACCGATGAGTAGCTTATGAGGGACCATTTTGACATGTCTATCGTCCTTAGGGTGGACAGACGATGGTTTGGAGATGATATAACTCAGCTTATCATCTTTGAGAGTATCGGTCAAGGACTCGCACCATCTTCTGAAGTGTGAAGCGTAGGATAGCTTGCCAATAGCGTCGACTACAATTTGTGGGAAGACAGTTGCAACATTCTTAATTACTGGCATCAATTTGGAATTTCTAGTGTCAGATGTAGTTGATAGGATCTTAGCTAGAACACGTTCATCAACAGAGGAGTCTGGAACCTCAATTATGGATAAGGGTTCTCAAGTCAATTTCTGGCGGCCTGTTCCGAATTGAAACAACAGCTGAAGCACGTTTTGACGACCACCGGCTCCAGGCCTTTACTATGAGTGTTTTTTAAGATCCATTGCTGCGATCGGGCAGCGTCAATAAATGTCGTCAGAGAGAAGTGACGAGTTGAGAATACTGTTCAGAACGATTACACGATTGCTTCTAACATGAGGATGCCAGCAAGCAATATTCTGAAAATACTCACCACCAGAAACTTTGGAAGTTTGGGTTGATGCTGATATAACTTGTGGGATCATTGTGCCTTATCGCTGCTGTTGGGATGCCGCTTCGAAGCAACAACTCAAAACAGGCCGATGTAATCCAACACACTTTTTGAGAACCCCAGAATGAATCCCTTACAAATTTTTCACCAACTCAAGATTATATTTTCTGGACACCTCATTAGTGGAAGCGTATGCTGTTGTTTGATTGATATTTTTCAAATATTGATGAAGCACTCTCAGCTATTTTTCAAGTCATTTCTCAAATTTTCCCATATACAACGAATAAAAGTGGACGAAAAACAATCTAACCGTTCATAGTTGTTTTAATGAAATTTTAGCATAGGCGAATACTGTAAGACTCATTTAGTAAGGAACAGGCAATTTCATCCTTTTTTCATTGGAAATAAGCTCACAAGAGAACGGAGTTGAAAGATGGGTCTCAACATTAGGTCAACTTTTGATCCTAAAAGCGGCTTTGCGGCGGGCCACGAGGCGTCATGGCGGCATGGCTCTGCGGCGACACTTGCTTAACTGTCATTTTACACACACGTGTCGCCATTAAGTATGAGCACAGCCTCCTTTTGTGATAATTTTTCAAATTATTTTGAAAATAAAGACAAATTTATCAACATGTTTTGTTCTGTGCGGCTCAAACAATAGTGTGCGGCAAGAATATTATTGTCAAATACATTTCAAGGTTTGGCAGCACCAGCCGGTAAAAAACTACTACATGGAACTCTTTCCAGGAAGGTTTGTGGTCAACAGGGACAATCTTAGGGCTTCCCCTTTTGAACAGTAACATGCTATGATAATCCATAATATGGTGATTACCATGATGATTGATATTTCCAGTTGTAGTCAGATATGCAGTCGCAGGACCGACAATGCTTGGACTGCCCTACATAGTACACAATACGGTAGAGATACTGAAAGCAGGTCTTGATTAAAAAGCGTCAAAGAGTATACAACTAGACTCTCGATAAGTTTCCACAACTCTAACGCTACCACTAAAAGCATTTGAATTGGGATGGCGGACAATTAAGAGATGGAAGCTGCCATGTAGCTTGGTGTTTTCCAAAAAATGATGGAGATTATGGGTGAGACGTTACTCGCTCATCGCTATAAAAAATTGAGTTAAGATCGAGGGTACCGCTGGCTACCGTTACCATTATGTGGTGCAGAAGAAAGCCATTGTCGAAGTTTAGCGCTAAACTTCCGATTTGGGGAATCGTGTTACTTTTGGATAGAGTATTCTCCAAAAGCGTTCATGTTGACCCTATTTTTCGAACGAATATATATTTACACTTGTTATCTCAAACGTTTTACTACAGTTTCTCCACACTTTAAGAATTAAGTAATAATGATTATCATTTTAACAGAATCGAACAGGATCATAGCACCTCTCTAGCGTTGACCAGTTGCACATAGTAACTCTTGGTCGCTTTTCTCCAGGTATGTCCCCAAATAATCAATGGTCCGGCCATGAACATGAAGAATAGGTTTAGCACGGCCAATGCTATATAAGTATTTTGAGTGCCGGATTTGTCCAACCATGGAGAACAGGCAAAAGTGAAAATACAACCAATCATGTTGTTAATCATGGCAACAGCAACGAACGCCTCCAAGACCAACTGCTCATAAGTGTCAATCACATAGAGCATTGCAATGTTTCCCGCCGATGAGAACAAATAGGCAATGAATCCCAATCCAACATAGGTGACTCTCCAGTTCAGCTGCTTGGAGATCCCAAGACCGAACATTAGTAACCCTATAGATCCAATCACACCCGACAAAAAGGCAAAGTATAACCTAAATTCAGAATGAACTATACCGTTGTTTCTTCTTGCGATCCAAAGGATAAAGTAATCGGTCAAAGAACCAGCATATATGCAGCCTATGAAAGACCCGACGATACACGGTATGTTCATCAAAGCAACTCTATTTGCAGAATAATTGAATGGTGGATCGTAGAGCTCTGTGTCTTCTGTTGTTAGATAAAAGGTCAATATGGCATTCTGCATACCCCAAATGATTCCAGAGAACACAATGGGCGGGAACCAAAAGCACCTGATGTTAAAAAGCATGAGCTTGAAATACTGCTTGATAAAACAAAGGGGAGATTCCGATCCTTTACCAAGAGTGATGAACGCCAACCTCTTGCGCAACGGCCATCTGGTATCGTGATAACCCAAGTCTGCATCGTGCTCATTGCTCGAGATTCCATGCCGCAACAAGCTCATGTTTAGCGTTAGATTGGCCTTGTGAAACTTAAAGCGACCATAATCAAAGGAGTCTTCCTCCATGAATAGCACAACCAGCACCAACACTATACTGGCAGCAATAGCACCGGACCATCCAACCCATCTGAAGGTTCTATCAGCAGAGATCATGTTTGCACAGAGAGGTCCTAAATAGGTACCCAAAGAAGTGGATAGCACATATATGGTAATGACGGAACCTAACTGATGTCTGAAGAAGATGGAACTCAACGAAAGTTGACCTTGGGCCTCTGTTGCACCTTGACTAAAACCAATGAATATTTGAGATCCAAACGCAGTGCCAGTGTTTGAAATTTTGGCGTAGAGTACAGAACCAACCAGTGCAAACACCTGTCCCATGATAAAGGTAAATCGCCTTCCACATAGGGAAGTAAAAGGAGCAAATAGCCAAGTTCCAAATGCAATCGACACAAACAATATTCCTGCCGAGTTGTTCAAAGAGTCATAACTGATTCCTGTCAATTCGTTGATTGAGTCCTGCGGTGCCGATGCATCGTTGGCCAATGCGCATGTGAATGCTCTCATTAGCATCAACAGAAGAAAATGTAGCGCTTTTCTTCTGTATGACCAGTTCAAAGGATCGTTGACGGAGTTGGTTGGTTGTGGAAGTAGGATGACTCCGTACCTTGTCTTCAAGGACGGAATGTGTTCTAGTGGAGTCTGCAAGCTAAACTTGTAGTTCTGCGAGTAGTCAAGCGAGTCATCGGATTCGTATCCCAGACTTCCTGGTTTACTTTCTTTGTGCTGCTGTTGTATCACTGCCGACGTGTAAATGGAGTATGTGCCGGGAACATATTGAGGATGGTTGATGTCGGTGAACTTTTCCATCTCTCGGTGATGTATAATGTCTCCAGCCCGATGTACAAATTGGAGGCTCTAATGTTCTGAAGTGTCTGTTACCTTTTGTGAATAGTTCAATCAAATTCCCTCTGCTCTGAAACCCAAGTGTATTGAGCTTTTGAGTAAGTGCTTAACTCTGCTGTTATCAATGTGTATATAAACAATCAGGCATTCCCAGTATAAAATCAAGAACGGGCAGTACAAAAGGGCGGTGAATATACCCGGTGGATCCCCGCTGGGGCATGGTGCCGATTCGCCGTTATATTCTGGCTCTTTATCGGTGAAGCAACGTATCATGGCACTGCGGCTCAGATACGGGCTCAGATACTGGCGGTACTTTTTGACACTTCAGCTACACTTATTGTCTGGAGAGTGGAATGTCATTGAATGATTATACGTCTCATCTTGTGCTATCTTGTGTCACATCACATCACCTTCGTCCAATAGGCCAAACAACTTCTCCAGCACAAGTTCTCCATCGCTTCTCAATCCATTGTGGAACAAGTCGCTGGTGATGAATCTCTTGTACTCAAAGTATTCGGCATCCTTCAGACTGAGCTCAAACCCAACGTACTGATCGTCAACATAGATAGCAGCAACAATAGGCAACTCTTCAAAACTGAGACCTTTCAAAGTTTTCAAATCGTAGAGCACGGTCCAGTCTTTGTGGCTGTGAAGTAACTCCGAAACTTCTTTCAATGGTCTTAACTCTGCATAATCCTCGTACATGCTAGGGAAAACCATCTCACCGGTAAAGTTGAATCTTGAATCTGTACTGTAACCTTCTGGTTTCATCCTGTGTGCAGACCAGTTGGAACTTCCACCTGGACCATTCATGTATATTGCCTCTTGAAATAGATAGTATAGGATGTTTGTCTCAAAACCAAGATAGTTCTGCACAGAGGTGAGTACACCGTGACTGAAACGTCCTCTCTGTTTCAACTCTAGCCACATTGTTAAAACCAACGAATGCAGCTCTGCAGTGGCACCTTTGGCACCAAATGCCAACCCTAAATGTTGGAATCTGTCTGCTGTCAATGCTCCTCCGTTCGGTAACTCAACGTTATTCGATGATAGATGCTGAATAATCTGCAACACACGTTCAATGTCCTCCGCGTACTGATGATAGTAGGCATCATTCCGCTGCATCGTCTTTTGGTAGGTGGCCTCATAAACATCGTCAACAGATGAGATACTGAGTGGTGGCAACCCACCAGTCAAAAGCACCTGTTTCAACGACTTGGGAAAGAAAGAAGCATACGAGATACTACAGAATCCACCGTATGATTGTCCCAACAGTGTCCATTTGGCATCTTCGCCCAACAAGGAAAGACGGATGGTTTCCGAGTCAAACACAATGGAGTCAGCCCTAAAGTTGAGTAAGTATTCCAGTTGCGTCTGTGGATCCCACCCAGAGAGTGTAGAAGAGTCAATTGCCGTCGAGAGGCCGGTTCCTCGTTGATCCAATAGAATAACCTGGAATTGTCTGTCTAAAAGTGGCTTCAAGAACGGTGGAGTTGATTTGGAAGTTGGGATAGGGGTTGGGAAACCAGGACCACCTTGAAGAAACAGGATGCTCTCCAATGGAGGAGAATCTGGAGATTTGGTAGGGCTATTAGTGACAACTTTTGCAACAACTGTTATCTTTTCAGACGTCAAGTCATGGTAGTTCAAAGGCACCGAGAATGCCAACGTCTCAACTTTGATCTTGTTGATAGTGTATGAGTCAACCACTGCATAGTCTGCCTTTGAAATGGCTGGTAGAGTTAGCTCAGGCATGATCGATGATGACCAAGGATATGCCAAAGGTGAGTAGAATGTTATGGATCAGAACAATCAGTGTTTTCTATTGAGGGTACCAAAAGGAGTTTAGTTATATCCCATGCCATGAGATATAAACATTCATTTTACTACGGCACGGCACTGAAAAATATCTGCATGCCGTGCACTGTGTTGGTACACCGAGGCGGCTTCTCAACATTGTGGGGTTGAAAAAAAGAGGTAAGTGGATCACTCAGGAAGTACAATACTAATGGTTAGAAATAAAGGTATGGCTAATCATCAATTGAACATTCACTTTATAATAGCAGGATGCGGTATTGTCTCCTTACTGATTTACAAACACTGGCGTCTGCTAATGTGTTAGATTACCGGCTAACCTTAGTTAAAACACGCAACCAGAATCATCAAAATGACATCCAAGGTGGCAGGAGCCATCATCACTGAGCGTGTCTCTGTTTGCACTGGCTCCTCAGCTAGAAGCATCGTGAATCTTCAACAGGGACGCCATGCTGGGGATATTATAGAGGCTCATTCTGGGAACCTGCAATGAAGGAGAGAGGACACTTGGTCGATTCAAATGCAGGACATTGGACAGAGAAGGATGTGAAAGCTTTTGGACTGACTATGTCCCACTCTGTGCTCTTGCTTTACTTCATTCAATTCACTTGAATGATACCGGGTTGAGTTCTTCTTTGACATCCCAATCCGGGCCAATGAGAACAGATGGTGCTCCATACTTTTCACCAACTTCACGCAAATAACAATTGTCATCTTGCTACCAATCTTTAACGAAACTGTCTTTCCTTCAGGAAGTATTCTACAGTACAAGATCTGCACACAAGTCCATTGCGGTTATTATTCGACAGGTTGTGCCTTGCCAGCTGCTCTTACAGCACGACCTGAGATTATCGTTTACGGATTGGTAGCTGCTGGTGAGTGCTTTTGTCTTATACCAGAGCTCCCGAGAATTCCAAAGGGTTGGTGATGGTGCTGTTCCTACTGATGGTTGCATCTGCTGCTGCTACTCCTCAAACACTGTCTGCCTCGTTGATCGATCCGTACCTTATCTATTAGCAGCGATCTCCATTGCTGGTGCTACAATTGCGGTTGGATTTTTGGCTCAGTACTGCAATTTGGACAAGGTGATTGAACAGGAAGAAAAGAATATGCTAGAGGCAAGTGAAGAACGAGAGGAGGCGAAATCACAGCAACGATCGTTAGGCATCGCTTTTGAGGTTTTTTGGACGGTTTGTGATCCCATATCAATCGGGCAGCCATTTGACATGCTACCTTGTAACACCACTTTTTTTTTGCAAAGGTTTCTGTTTCTTTCAGCCTCTATTTGGACTACGTTGTACTTCGAATGTAGGGTTTCTTTTCTTCCAAGCAGTGAGTCGTTCGACCGGTTTGATAAAATCACCCCTTCTTCGAGACCGTTTGAGCTGCACTCTCTCAGATTGCTATAGACAACAAACATCCATAGTTTGATTTCAATTAGACCTTTTTAGAGTGTGAAATCGATCTACCATACATTGCTTGCTGTCTACTCTCTTGGCGTATGCGTAGCGTAGCAAATATGGACTATCTCTTTCCAAGCGTCCGGATTAGGAAGTTGAGAGATAGGGACCAGGGCTCCGGTTCGCCCGATCGGCTGAGAAGGCGGAGATGTTATCCTCTTTTCTTGCCAATACTCGGATGCGCAGTTTCATATAGGCAATCGGCCTAATGGTTTTTTTTCCAAAATAAACAGAGTGACTGTAAGGGCATGTCTTCAGGGTGCAGCAGGGTATCAAGATCTGTAAAATTTGACAGCACTGGTTGAGGAATGCAATTACCGAAAGATTTTCTTCCCTTTCAGCCATCGAACCTTACTTTACTAAACATCTAATTTGATAAGCATCCAGAATCAAAACTGGTCTGGTTCAAAAGACGAATGGTAATTTGTAGTGGACTGACTGTTCCTGTTCCTGTTCTTGGTCCTGTTCCTGTGTGGATGCGTTTCAGTTGAAAAATTCATGCATGAGCGATGCATGAGCCATAAATGCCGTTGTGGGGACCATCCACAGAAGCGTAGCCACCGAGGTTCTCCCATCTCTGTTGCTCTTTTGATGCTGTTGGATAGCCCACAATTCTGGTAAAAGAGAAGGAAACGGACAGCTGGTGTTCCCCTCATTCAAGGGGATGATAGGGGCAGGGATGCTTCCCTAGAAGAGGGTGTTTTTGGGGCCCTGGTACCGGCGATGCCCGGTTAAAGGTGATTCCAGCAAGGGAGCACCACCGTTTCATTCCACCGGTCGATTGAAAGGATGCCTGATCAGGAATGTATCACAGTCGCCTGTGCCCGCATAGTAGATGTTCATCTCCGTCATCGTCATCGTCACCACCTTCTTCTAGTGCTATCTCTGGTCAAGACGAACTCGTCCGAGAGAGATCCCGTTGCGGAAGTGACGTGCGGCTCTCCTTAGAGCAAGCCAAATATTTTGGACGGTACACACCTCATCACCTGTCTCCCAAGCCAGGACGGAACGAGATTGCAACTCCATTTTTGGCTCTTGTTTTGACTTTTTGCAAGCCCTTCTTATCATTCCGGCGAGGCTGAATTGTAGCCAGTTGTATAAAACCATTGAAAAATCCTCTCCTTTTTGAACAATAAAATATCGCTTGTTTGTTTTCTGACATCTGTATCCTTCAGCAAGTAGCATCATGCCAGACTATAAGCCAAAGAACATCATGAGGTCCACCACCGACAAACCCTTGCGGTTTGCGTTGCTGGGCCCAAACCAATCTTCAAAGTCATCCATCGTGTCCATCATCTCCAACGACAAATCCCTGGGAAATTACTATCCAACAATACAAAACTCTCCTGCCTTGATCCAGTTCCAACCAAAGAACCCCAAGACTAGGGCTCTGCTAGACATGAATGCGACTCTGAAAGACTTTGAAGAGATGGACTTGCTCAACAACGGCAACATCTTACTTACAGACGTCATTTTGGCAAAGGTTACCAGTTGCACAAAGGAACAGCAGAAGGTGATTGCCAAGCAATCAGGCAAGGGAGTTTCTCATACTACGACTCCATTTCCAGCTGCCGTTGGAATGTCCCCAGCTTCAACGGCAGGTTCTCAATCGTACTCTTCAACAACAGCCTCTCCACCAACGATGTTATCATTCAGTAGCAGTGGTTTGCACCATCAAAACCCTGCTTTGACTTCAACAGACAGAGTCTTGCAGCTTACCTTGAACTACTACGATTTGGACTATGCTGCAACAGACCTGTTTGACGAATCCAACCACATCCCACTATCACCATATTCATCCCCTCGATTCTCCGCTCCCCACGACTTTGGTAATAGCTTCACCTATCATTCGGCATCAACAGGCAAGGGAACCTACTTCTCTTCGGTGATGTCAGCAGCAACGGCAACGATACCAACCAGTATCTCATCGACATCGGCCATCGGATCCTTTCCACAACAGCCAAAAACAAACTTGAACATTACATATCAACCACCAATAACCTCTCCCATACTGATCGAACTGATAGACACTCCGGGAGTCACCTTGAACGACATGATTCCCTTCTTGGAAAGATCGATGGACTCAAGACTTGCCTCCGACGTGCTACATAACTTGACCAACGATACAGACGGTCTCGATGCAGTCGGTAACAGGGCAAGGGTGAAACCGTTGCTTGTTGGGTCTGGAATAAGCGATTTGAATGGATCTGTCGATGGATACTTTCTTTGTTACTCTTGCGTTCCTGAGATGCACGAGGACATACAGCCTCCTTCCTACGACGAGTTTGATGCTACTCCCGATGGTGTCGAAGCTGCTGCACCTGGTTCTGCCACTGGTGCTGCACCTGGTTCTGCCACTGGTGCTGCACCTGTGCCGTTGTTCGAGGATGGTATTGAGATTTTGAAAGTGTTGAAGGCCACCATTGTTGAGGCGTGGAAAGAGTATGCTGTCTACTACAAGAACTGGCAGAACGGGCAGGAGTACGATGTCTTTTCTTTCAACGGAGTCATCAAGAATCTGTGGAAAAGAGAGAGGCAACCAACCAGTATGCTCAATGGTGGAAGCGACAAGTCTTCTTCAGGTGCTGGTTCCTCAGATGTTTCGGACAGAGATCTAAAAACAATCGTGCCTCCAATGTTGATTGTGTGTAGTCATTGTGATAGTGAGGCTGCCAGTCCTGTTCTTATTCAACAAGGTAGAGAGTTGGCAAAATCTTGGGGGTTGGGTTTCATTGAGATCAGCTGTGCTTTTGAAGAATGGGAGAATGTTGAAGAATGTGTTGGATTCATGGTTAGAGAAAGTATCGAAACTAAGAAGTTGGCATCAAAAAGGAAGCGTTGAACTCCAACTTTCTGTTATACTTCTCTATTCGTCGAGTTATCTTTGTGTATATTTATTAATTTATTTGGTTATTCTTTCATTCATTTCCTGGTTTCTTGTTATCCCTTAATTATATCTCCGCTTATAGATTTTCCTAATCATTTATACACCCCGTATATCTTGAACAGATGCGCCAAGGATCAGTAATACGAGATCGATGAAGTCAGTGCCAGTAAGACCAGCCACTGAACGTCTCCTTGATGGATGGTAGCACCAGCAAAAATTGAGATTTAAAATAGAGTAATCAAATATACACTGATACCAGGGACTGGGTTTCCGTAGAATCATGTGTATCCATGACCACATCTACTTCAAGACTCTTGTACTTCCTCTTGCTAGAGCCTAAACGAGAAGCTGGTCCCAGATTAACCGCGATTACTTCCCCTGCCAGCCCTGTTTATCCGCGTTGTGTGCGCCGTCCAAACGAGATGCAGCAGCAGAGGAGGAAAATTGTCGTCATTACTTGGAATGCAACTCACAATTGTACCAACCCATCAATTCTTTTACTTGTTCCAACACCACACGGCCATAAAAGTCTGAGAAAGGTTTATCCCCAGAAGAATCAGTCTCTGCCAGCATCAGCAAATTCCTTATAAGTACAAGCATATATCACCATTTGAACACCACACTCCCGAAATAAAATCCAAGTCAACTTCTATCTTCATCTTTATCTCCATTTTGAACCATTATCCTTATCAGATACACTCAGTAACATCGGAAATCGCGTAACCCAACATACGAAACAACCATCATGTCGTTTTTCAACAAGTTCCAGAATTCATTCAAGAATAACAATAACAAGAAAAGGATAATGTTCGACTCGAACCTTTCGAAAGACTCCTCTCCTTCAAATTCGTCGAGCGGTGATGATGATAATAACAATAATAACGATAATAGAAACGATAGCAACAACAACAACGATAATACCGACAGCCATAATGATAGTGGTAGCAATAGCGCCAGTAATAACATTTACCACAGTAATGACCTCAACGACACCAATTCAGATGTATCATACCCGGACTCAACATCAAAACGATCCAAACAGAGAAAGAATAGTCAGGCAACTTCCTCTCGTAAGCTCCACACAGCAGTCAATTCTCTTCATGTTGAAGTGGTCAACATAAAGGACTACAAGAAGGCAGCAAAGACCTTACAAATTGCCTTCAAGGATGATTTGTACGTCAACTATCTCACCTCTGGTATCCAAGATCCAAAGCTCAAAGGTCAGATTGATCTTGCCTTGTTCGAAGGTACCGTCTATTCCACCATTCTCAATGGACTTGTCGTTGCCATTCGTGACGTTGAGGCTGAACAGACAGATTCAGAGGCTCCTTTCCTTGCCGTTGCCTGTTTCGAGAAGCCACGCAAGAAGAAAGATGCAGCCCAGGACAAGCAGTCCATCTTCAACTATCTTTGGTCGTTGTATTCGGTAGGTTACCTAAAGTTTGTCTGGATGGCAAACAAGGAGACCAGGCTGCGTGTCTTTGAAGAGCAGAGCTCAGTTCTGGACGACAACAGGGCAGAGGTATTGGGGGAAGACTTTGAAAGGGCATGGTATCTATCCGACATTGGTGCAGTTCCTAGAGGTAGAGGTAAAGGTTTGGCACGTAGACTTGTCGACTACGTTTGTCATAACTACATTGATGTCTATAAGGTTTTCCCTGAGAATGGCGGTGGTGATGACGATGATTCCGACGACGAAGCTGGAGATGTTGGAACTGGTACTAACCCAGATGGTACTGGGTCTGGACTTGGCAATCTCAATGAAGAATCGTTGATCGATTCGGAGATTCAGTCGTTCAATTTCCAGTTTGATTTGGAGTCGGATACATTCACCGATTATTCTGGATACTCATCCTATTCAGACTCTGACAACTCGTCTGCTCATTCCTCATGGTACTACAATGAAGAGCAGGACATCTTGGCCCAATACGACAGCCTAAAAAACCGCGGTAAGCAAGTTGGTGCAGCGTTATATTTGGAGTCGTCACATCCTAGAAACAGGAAGATTTATCAGAAGCTTGGATTCACCTATGTCAAAACAGTTGATGTGGCCAATGTTGATGATAAGCAGGGTGGCAAGATGACACTAACCATGGATTTGATGGTCAGAGGTGTCAAAGGTGCCAAATGGTTTCCGGTGGAAGAGAGGAGACAGCCTTAATGGACGAAAATGACGCCATACTCTGATTGCCATTGATGTCACCTTCTTTCCAATATTACTTTTTCCTTATTCTCTTTATTTGCATTTGATTGCACGGCGACTTTTAGATGAAGATAGACTTCATTTTTCTTGCGATTTTTTTTGGTGACGCTAGTTTGTTTTTTCTTAACCAGTATCCCTCTACGTCTAGTTCTCACATTCTTAACTTTTATCTCGCGCTGAAGCGCTTTTCATGTGTTGCTATGCTTTTATTCTCTTTTAGAACCCCACTCCCCTCCTAATATACCGTTTATCAGAACCTTTTCGCTGACTGGGACTTCTCACCAGTCGTATTGCCGTAGTTCTCTTTATTTATACATTCGTCCTTTGATGTTGCCAAGAATTGAATCGCCTTATGACTTTCTCATTCGAGGATTTGGCCGCCAAATAACCACCGAGAAGTTTACATTCTGAGTCAAGGTTTGGGCAGAGAAGGCAAAGAAGGTAAATCTGTCACGCTTGGAAACAAGGTTCCGTTTTTTACTCCTTTTTCCACCTCTGCCCGTTTCAACTTTTTGACCCATAGTGACAACCTGCCCCTATAAAACACAAGCGCCAACACGTACCTCTTGTATCTTTTCTCAAACTGGCTTATTTCTTCAACAATATTCTTCAAATCTAAGGACTGCGAATTTTTTAGCTTTGCACTTAGCTGAATCACAGTCATTTCCGAATCTTTCAACTCTGATTGTTTCGTCTCCGAAATAGACTTCTCAGACCCGTCGCCTGTTGAGGGCTCTTTGCTTTGATCTTCTGTTTTATTGTTTTTGTTGGACCACATCCAGTCTTTCAATTTGCTCAGTTGAGTTCCTTTGGCCTCTATCAAACCTTCCAGGTGCTTTATTTTCTTCAGTACAGCGGCTTCTTTCGTCTTTAGTGCTTGATGTTCAGAGTCCTTACTCGCTGAGGTGACATCATCCACATATGTTACAGAACAGAAGTTTTTGTCCAACAAATGCGAGTCACAGACATAAAACCAATCCTTATTCGACTTCTTCTGATCTGTTATAAGGACAGAATTCGTAGATTTGAAACAGATTGTGCACGATTTCGACTCCGAAGGAGAGACTTTTCGTTGTTGGTAGACATTCCTGAATGGAAGTTCGGACATTGCTGTTGATGGTGATGTTGTCCAGATGTTATTGATTTTCGAACGTTATTGGCTATTAGTGTAGATGAGAGGGACGCTAATCCTAATATCGTATTCAAGAAGATATTCATAGATTTCTTATCTGGCCGTTATTATATCAGCATGCAGTACAACACTCTTTAATTCAATTCCTCTGCCCAAAACAGCGGAGAGCGTGCGGCTCATGATTATTTCGCTTCATTCACCAACACTTATTGAAAAGCTCAATCGTTGGCTTTCTACCAAATAGAAGCTTTTCATTCTGGCCAGCAAAGAATTATAAGGAGATCTAGCACAAATATAGTTGTGTTTATTGGTATATAATGAGTGAAATCAACGGATATCACGGGGCCCAAAAGCTGTTACCAAATCCACACGATAGGTGACAAAATAATTGTTCATGGTGCGGCAATAAAGAAACAGAGAGAGGTGAAAGGAGAGGTTATACACAAGACGATCCAAGTGACTAGAATCACATCAATGACATGTAACCACAGAAGTTTAGAAAAGATGTTGATAGAATCGCACTTATTGCACACATGATCGCTCTTCACCAATTCGAGCCATGTGGGTTGGCAAAAATATCATTTTTTGGAAGATCCCCATCTGTCATAAGAGAAAAGACCACAACCAACAAAGCTTAAACCCAAAACTTCCAAGATTCCGAGTCTCTTGCCATTCACAACCATACTGACAGTAATGATAACTATTCTCTTCATCATTGCAGCGATTGAGTAAGTCACAGTGGGCAACATTCCCAAAAGATGGAAAGCCAAAAGAGATTGTGTAAAATGGGAAACTCCATTGAGCGAGAGTAACTTCCAAGGAATATAGTGGAAGTTAGGGAACTCTTGAAGTCCAGCAGAAGCCGGATCACTCGTTAAGAGAGGCTTTGTCTCAAAGAATAATGAACGGAACTCGTACATGAAAAAAGTTGGGATGGAAAACGCTAGTCCAAACATTGCACAGTACATCAAAGTTGTGAGTTTGTCTGGCTTATGCGTCGTCATAGATTCTGCATCCGACGATAATATTGACGATGGGTCTTGAGCTGATGGGGTTGATCCTTTTCTCGATGGATATGGTATTGATGATTGAGATGAATCCATGAGAGTGGATGAATCCACAGTTACTCTCGGCTGCTGGATGTTCGAGTTTGGATTCTGGTGATGGTGCGAAAGGTGGTCGCCATTTATGTCGCTGGTGTTGTTGATGCTGTTACTATCATTGTTATTACTATTGTGCTGAATCATGTGGATGGAAGAAACACCCATTTCCATAGCCTCTGTCAACTCAATGTCTTTTTCATCATTGTAACCTCTTGAGCGAGTATCCGTGGACTTTGAGATAGCCAATGCACCTGGATCTTTTGCCTCCAAGTTTGCAGGAGTCACTGTGACAACATTCTTAGCATATATGGATTGGGCTGCAAATATGGTAGCTGCAGTCAAGGCAAACATTATGCCTTTCAAATTGGAAGACTGATCTATGTACATTTCGACAGAGGTCGAATTGACAGCGGCAGCAATAGCGTCAGTAGCGGTCGAAGCAAAACCAGATGAGTCTGAAACGGACCTAGCAGATAGGAGATGACCCTTTTCCACTTGACTCAACTGAGGATCTGAAATTGTGGGCGGTATTGCATGAAGAGGACTTTTATCCTTTGATTGTGATATGACTATCATTATAACTCCCAATAGTAACGGGATTAGGGATAAATAAGTGGTCAAGGGGAATCTCACTTTATAATAAAGCCTGTAGCCAAGAACAATAAGCAAAGGGCCTAGTGCTCTAACAGATGCCACTGTTGCAATAGGGCATAATGCAGTTGCCGCAAGGTTGAACAACTTTCCAATAAACTGGAACGAGCCCATTGGCAAAAACATCCTGAACAATCTTTTGCTTAAGACAAACTTGGATGACGGCACAGTATTCTTAGGAAAGTGTAATCTCAAAGAAGGAAACAACATGAACAACTTGATGAATGAGAATCCCAAGAGCAAGCTGCTTAAGAATTGGAACTCTCCAACGAACACCGGAAAGTCAAAATCTGTAAGGATCCGTTTTGTCAATTGAGAGGTCAAACTGGAAACAAAGTACCAAGTTGCACATACCGACACGATTTTGACATCTATCAAAGTGCTCGATATGAGACAACTTGCAGAATTCTGATGATGCGGTGGTATCTGGTAGGGGTGGAGCTTGTTCGGTCTGGGCTGCATGCTGTGTATGATAATCTGAGGAATGATGGACGATTGAGCGAGCGAAAATGTGAGGCGGATGCTGTTATATGGTTACCAGTGCAATGAAAAAGGCTGAATGAACCGATGTGTTGTTGAATCAAGGTAAGGGTCCTGATCCGTTGTTGTGTTTTCTTATCGGAGTATGAGCGAAAGTAGGGGTGGGGAAATGTGATATGTACTTTCCAGTGGCAGTTGGGACACGTGCTATGTTTTGTTGGTTGGAAAGGTTGTCAGTTGTTTTGTTGAAAAAACGTTTTATTGCTTAATCAAGTCTTGCAACAAAAAAAATGGTCCATTCCGTTGTGAAGTAGCAGACGGTTTCCATTTTCCAGTTGTTCACTTTTGAACAGTCGCTTCTAAGCATTTATGGATCGCAGAAGACGGCTGTGCTGCCCTCTCATCTTTGCTTTTGCTTTTGCTTTGCTCTTCCCCAGTCTATTTTTAATCTACATCTGTTTACGTCTTGCCCTTCTAATATCCATTGGAATCGGTTGATTATCCTATAGTAAGTATAAACTGTTATCTTCGATAACTATTGCTTTCCCTACTGTCGTTGTGGCTGCTGCTGCTGCTGGGCTAGCTGCTGGGCCTGCATCACTCTATCGTTGAAAGTTGGGTCAATCATGCCAATGATCTTGGGCAACACTCCGATCAAAACCATTCCAAATGCTAGCATAGCTAATGTTGGATTCTGAATCAGCATCCCAACTAGTGGGAGTTGCTTCAAACTGTCCAAGTGACCCGTCACTTCGACAAACTGTTTAATAAAAATGTTTTCACGCTCTATCGTAAACAGACCTTCTTCTTCGCTTTCATTCTGGACTTCCAGTGGATAGTACGGCACTTTCACCAAATTTCCCAGGTTGTCATATCCATCCTTCAACTGATAGATATCCGTTTGATTTGTATGGTCATCAACTATGAGCTTGTACTTTCCCCCATTTCTTATTGTAAAGTCCAAAGATCTGAAGACAACTGTGTAGACACCATTGCTCAATTGGACAAGCTCAAACGATCCGTCTTTGTAAAAATGGTGGTATGTTGTCTCCTGCTGAAGTGATTGAACAGGAATCAATTCCACAAAGGATCTTGATGGGTCCAGCATGTTCCTCTCTTGAGGAAGGACAAGGTTGAGCTTTCCCTTCACCGTAGTAGATGCCAGTATTGTCGATGCAAGCAAAGGGAGCACGAAAGAAATAAGAAGACCTCTTTTAAACATTGCTTGTATCTGTATCAATCCCAATTGATGTCATCTTATACTTTGATCAAGACCGATCAGGAGGAAAGGGATGTCTTAAGTGAAAAAGACTGCCAACTTCAAGTCCAAAACAGCTCGCCCCAACTGGTGCTTGAAACAGCAAAAACACCTCTGCACCCTCAAGTATAAATCATTTTCTTCTTCAACCACCAAAAACTTTTCACTTTCGCTGGGAAGTCAACTCGTATAAAAGAGCAGAAAAGCCACCGACAACTAACCGTTCTCTTTATGGCACTTTGTTCTTTTCTTCTCTTTTCTTTCTTCACTCATTTACAATAAGGAAAGGTATATATTGTAGGGTGGTTAATGCCAATTTTTTCCTAGATTGCCCCCCTCTACAACCTTTTCGAGATCAACGGGTTTCTAATTGACAATGATTATCCATTGGAAAGGAGAGAGTCTTTGTTCCAGGTGCTATGGTATCATGAAGGGCTAAGACTTTCTTCTTTATTCGAACCTTACATTTTCACTTATTTACATCATAGTGGACATCGTAACTTGCGTGAATGAGGAGTACCATGAGTGGAGAAATGAACTATGTAATTAGTAAAAGGTATGAATAGAATAAAACGAGAGAAGTATTAATACATTACGTAGGTATAGCATAAGCCAACACATGGAAGAATAAAGAATGCTTGACCAACAAAAAACTAGAATCCAAAGTTGTTCTTGGTATAGTTCATTGGAGGCATGTCTGGATGTGGAACCTCTTTGAACGTCTCACAGTCCATGATGTACTCTTCATCCTTACCAAGGGTAAAGTTAATAACCGCACCAAGGTTACCTTGAACATCACAGTAGTTAGGAGCACTGAACACTGTGATTAACTTACCATCATGCTCCATCTCATACCCTCCCATTCTCACTTCGTGAGATCTAATAACGGCTCTCAATCCGTTTCTTTCGCAGAATCTCTTTGTAATGTCAGGACCAAACTGAATACCAATTCCTCTCTTTGACATCGATCTGCCGTTTGACTCCTGAGGATCTGTCCATAACAACTCCATCTCAATTCCTTCCTTTGGTGGCTGTTTATGCTTGAACCTGTTGATGCTACGGATGTCGTCTATAGTAACGTCGTCATCACTGAACAATCCACCATGCATCACAAGGTATTCCTGACCTATCAGGGTCGCATATGGAAGAGCATTGAACGATTCGGCAAAGCATTGGAAGATCTTATCGTTGTATTTGAATTTGCACTCATCTTCAAATCCATACACCTTGTTCATGTCGTTTGTCTCATGGTTTCCCCTGTTTATGTACATGTTATTAGGGTACATGATCTTCAAGAGGTACAACAGTAGAGCAACCTCGCACGACCACGAACCTCTATCGACAAAGTCACCATTGAACAAATAGGTGTGCTTCTGATCAACCTTTCCAAACTTATCAAATAGGTTTAGCACGTCAAAGAACTGACCATGCGTGTCACCACAGATGGTTATCTTTGTAACTTGTCCACTTTGATACTCCTTTTGTTCAGTCTTTGCTCTCTTCAAACCAAATTCAACCAACGAGGACTCCTTCTTCATTAGTTGATTGACAACGGCAACAATGGCAAGAACATATTGTCTAGGTAACTTCCCACCTTCTTTGAAATGTCCAATGCACCACTGCAACCATGATTCGTTCAACCCTTCAATAACAACCTCCTTTTGAGACATGTTACTACCGTGCTGCAGTTGCACATCCACAACCTTGATATCCAAAGAAGGTCCATCAAACCATTTCTCAATGAGCATTCCTTCAAGATCAACATTTTTCAATCCTCTGAGTCCGCCAGGCATCGACCGTAAGAATTCTTCGCTATCCTCATCGTCACCACCGTTGGCACCATGAGAAACCATCAGGGCTTTTTCAAACTTGAGCTGGTTCAGGACTCCAATGACTGTCTTTTCCAGCTTTGTTGCATCCTTGTCCTTTCCTTGGGTCACCTTCAAGACGATCTTAACATCACTCAAGGATTTTTTGTAGTCCATTATTCCAGCATATGCAATGGCACGACGATAGTAGGATTTGATATAGTTTGGATCGAGCTTGATTGCTGTTGTTGCATCTTGGATTGCCAAACCGTAGTTTTCCAGCTTGATCTGAGCCTGGGCCCTGTTGGAATGAAAGATTGCCGTTGGGTGTATCTCGATGGCTTTTGTGTATTCGTCTATTGCCTCTTGATAGTTGTTCTTCTTGAGGTGGGCGTTACCCTTGTTCTTGTGGACGGTGGCCTCTTCCAAAAGCAATGGTGTTGGTGCTGCTGACATTCTTTTATGTTTGTATTTGCTAGTGTTCTGAGTGATAAGGAGCGGGGGATGTTCACACAAGGTTTCAAATGAGTCTGTTTGATGACTTTTTGAAGTATTTTGTACAATAATGAGTGGGTGAGAAAAAGATAGGGAGAGCCACAGGAATATTATGTAAAACTTATCAGAACTTTTCAAATGAACCTTACTGTCAGAATGCTAATTTAATGATGAAGCAGTATGGTATGGTATGAAGACGAAAAGAAGAAAAAGAAGAAAACTACGAAGAAGCTGATCGACGACTGTACATTTTATCGAATCGATCAACACCTTTTTTTTCCTCTGCATGAAACTTTCCACGCGACCGTCTTGGGAGCAGACACCAATGTACACCTATACTATGTTCACTTACCTACCACTATTCGAAGATTGCTCTATAATATTTTTTGAGAAAAAACATACACAGACAAATATACACTCTCTTGAATCATTTCACCCTCACAGAATAGTTATCTCCACTCTTTGTGATGTATCTCACGTATGGATAACTCTGATAGTTCATCTTTGGCTCATTAATCTTCAAATACTTGATCTGCAATCCAGAAGTGACAAATCCCTGCATTTCAAACTTCAAATTCAAAGGCTTCTTTTTAAATCCATCAACAACACCTTCATGAACACTAGGAAGTAACAGCTCTGCAATCATGACGTACTCCTTACCACCTTCTATCTTTTTGAACTTCCAAAGCATCACTGATTCACCAGGTATATACTTGATCGAGCCTTTGTTGTAGTGGAATTTAGGAGAATCAATGTCATCAGGAACTGGAATCCTTATCTCCAACTTACTAGCGCTAATCTTGGATTTGAAATTGGCCTTCACCTTAACCATGATTTCGATCCTTGTGTTTGAATGGTTTTTCGACTTGTAGTCTATTATGAACAATGGTCTTAGCGTTGTCGAATGGACACGATAGTTCATTAGATCAAATTCTCCGTCTGGGGGTATGAAAGAAACCATTTTTTCTGTTTCGAATTTGGATAGACGGACACACTGGTGGAACTTGACATCTTCCACTTCGATACCCTTGGTGTTGGTTGAAGTATTACCAACCGATGAATCGGATGGGTGTTCTCCCCTTACTGAGTTCAAACCACTGTTCAAAAAACGTTCGTTTAGACCAAGTATGAGTTCGGGCATCCCCGATAGGAACGACCTGAGTTGTATCTTTCCGTATATTTCGCTCGAGAGCATCTGTCCCTTTGCATTGATCAACATGTCTATCGATTCAATGACATCCAAGTACGCCTCGTTCTTGTTGTACATTATTCCTGGAGAACGCCAGTTGATTGAGTTTGTCAATGTTGAAGGCGGCATTCTGGAGAGTTGTTGGACGTTTGTTGCACCTGAGGATGATTTGGCCGATGCCAACACTTTCTCCAAGGTGAACGATTCTTGGGTGATGTATTCTTTCAAGATTTTTTCGTCTGTTATTTGAGGCACACCAAAATCCATCATTTCGTCCAACAATTCGTAAATGATTGAAAAGTTATCTCTGATGGATTCTTCTTCCAACGATTTGACGTAGCTTTCTAACACTTTGATGAGGTTGTTGAGGTAGCACATGATGTTAAAAACGTTCGTGTCTGTTCTCGTCATTGCTAAAACGTACAAATTTTTGTGCATAAGATAGATATAGTTGATACCGTTATCATAGATCACAGGTTTGACGGAACCGTCATCCTCCATGCTGTCAGCAGCGGCAGCGGCCGCTGCTGAATTAGCTGCTGCTGCTGCGGTGGATGAGGATGATGTTGAGGAGGAGATGCCACCGCTTGTTGCCAGGCTGGAGTTGTTGAGCAGCAAGAGCGGGAACCTTTCAACTGCATTGTAAGGAATGTCTCCCTTGTAATCCCTCGATAGTAGAGGTCTACCCTTGTTGTCTAGAAAGAACACCACGGAGGCCATTTATGTTGATGGTATGGAAAGGATATATGCTGTGAAGTGATGGGACTCTAAACAGAAGAGGAGAGAATGCAAAACAACAGATCGTCAAAGGGAGAGGTCAATTGTTAGATCCACTATAAGAGGTGGTGAGATCGAGGCCGATAGATGGCGTATGTTGATCTTTATGAACGAATAGTTTAGCTGTTTAGGTTAAGGTTGAAGGTACGATGTTTGTTTGTTTCTACCAGGTAGTAAGTAGCCAGCAGGTCGCAGCACGAGAGGAAGAGCAAGTCGGGTGCTGTAATTGGCCCGTCACTAATTCATGGCAGACAAGAGTGTTATTACGTAAGTTATGACACAACCTACAAAGTTGCCTGTTTTTTTATCCCTGAGAAGGTCACAGCGCCGCCTTCTGTGATATTGCATCATCAGATACTATTTGTACCTTCTTTTGTCCCTTTTTCTTCTCTTGCTCGTTATCTTTCCTCTTCAATCTGGTTGTATCCATCTGTTCTTCACCTTTCAATTATCTCTAGCCATGACTATCGAAACTACAGTACAGCATGCTTCTAGGTGAGTGCCATTTTGAACCATCGCTGCTGCCTCTTTGTGTCTACCTACCAAGCCACACGATTGCTGCTTGCTACGTTATCTACCGATAAGCATCCATACTAACACACCAACCCCTCGTTTACTTCAGTCACCAGACAGACAGGCTTTATCATTACAGCAACGTTTCATCTTTCTTGCTACCTAAACCTGCTTTCCACAAGACAAACATCACTCTCAAGTAAGTATACGAATACTGCTATAAAGAATAGCATTTGCGGACAAGCCGCGGCGGCTTACTGTGGAAGAGGGAGAGTGTCTGTGTGGGGTAGACATATCCTTTTACCCCAGTATTGTCTCACTACCCCTCCCTTTTCTATCGCATCTCCTTCCTTGACAAACAATACTAACATACTATCACGCTCAAACCCATAAATAAAGTCACTGGCAATTGAAAGACTTGGTGTGCGCATCCTCAACATCAAATGCTGTCTACTTCCCCACAGGTACAAATGTGATGAAATTGAAGCTTGACAGCCGTAAGAGACACAACAGCCGGAAACGTTCAACAGGTTCAAGATCAAGATCACCATCAAGACAGCACACGCCAAAGAACATCAGGGGTACCACCCAGTCGGAGCCTATCCCAGTCGCTAAATTTGACACCTCTCCAAGATGCATCAAGGAATTAGACGAGATTGTTGTTGTGGGAGGTGTAACCGCAGCGAATCTGCCCAGCTCCAACCTGGGCAACTGCAAAGGCTTGTTTGGGATATGTATCAAGGATAAGTATCTTGAGAACCGAAAGGTGGGAACCCTCATGAACAATTCTGTTACTATCGATAAGATGAACGGCTCCAATTCGTCCTACAAGTCGATACTTTGCAACAATGATCAAAACATGTACATTTTGGATATCAGCAGCCGAGGATTGTCAAGACCAGGAGAAGAATCCAAAATCAATCTTGGAGATTCTGTGAATCATGCCAGTTTATCACCGGATCAAAAATCCATTGTTGCAGTCGGTGACACATCCAAATTTTTCATGCTTCATCCTGATGAGAACATGAAGAGAGTGCCTTCCCTCTCATCAACAAAGCAAACCTTCAACACTGACTACGACCTAGGTATCTCGACAGACTGGAATGCCTCGGGTACCCAATTCACCGTGTGCTATCAGGAAGGTGTCAATTTGATCTACGATATACGCAACATGTGTCGTCCCTTGCATGAAATCCGCTCAACAAGAAAACAGTCTCCAAGTGGTGCCTTCAGGGTGGCAAAGTTCAGCGGAGGCACGGATGATTTACTTTTCATCTCGGAGCATCAAGGTAGGGTCCATATGATCGATACAAGGAACTATTCAAACCATCAAATTTTGTTTTTGCCAAGACAGCACTACTCCAATCCCGATTATCCCCAGAATAATGCCTACTTCCATTATTCCCAGCAACGAGAGTGCCAAAATGCCAACACCCTGAGCCCCGTGATCAAGACGTACGAAGAAGTGGTTGCTTTAGAATCTCTTCTATCAGAGTCCCACTACAGTCAAGGAACTATGGGAAGGTATCCCTACCAACCGGCACACAACCCCCATCCACAACAATACAGCTTACCAGTCACGCTACACAATAGTGGTATTTCACATTACCAATTTCAAAGACAGCAGAATGGCTTATCGGCCCCTCCTCCTCCCTTGCCTAGCACACCGGTGGTTCGTTCGGGACATTCTGGCTCGAACGGCTCACCATCATGGCCTCAGGCTCCTTCATCTCAAAGTTACACGCACGAAGGAGGATCATTTTCTTCTGACGTTGCATCCTCGTCATCCATCATACGTTCCCACGAACAAGACAACGTGCTGCGTACCACTGGACCAAGGAGATTCAGGCTGGACGATGATGCTCCCGGTGGTAACCAGGCCTCTACAAATGAGCAGCTGCAATATGATGACGAGAGAGAGGTAGCATTACGGTTCATGACTGATCATGTCTCGTCCGAGCAAGAGCTTTGTGGTTTAACTGTGCTCAGAGATGGGTCGTTCTTTGACCGCGCCATTGCTGAAGATAGCGATGGTGCCGCCCATGCCGAGATCGATGACGATAATGATGCTGTTGCCATAGACGACTCGTTCGTTAGACCTGGCGGTAGTATGAGGAATCAAGTTGGAGAAGGTGGGACAAAATTGCTCGTTGGTATCGATGATGGCAGTGGCATTCTTTCTCTAGAGATTGATTCTTGGATGAGGAGATGTTTCCCTAGTTTTGCCGTTGCTTAACGGTGATTCCCGCCTTCCCAATTTGCGTTATTCAGAGGTGGCTTGAAACTCATTCATTGGCTAGCTTGACCAGGTGTTGAACCACCTTGCTCCAGCATAGGCGATTAACCTGCTCTGTGCTATCTGTTTTTTTCTGATTGCCGTTCTTTTCATCGGATTTTCGAACTGCTTTTCTCTTGATATTGCCTCATTTTGAGCTGACCATTTCCTGATTTCTTTCACACCTTGTCTTTTTCTTTCACTCATTTTTGTGATTTTTAATGCGTGATGGCCTTCGTGCTCTTGCGCTCTTGTTACTGGGTGCCATCGATGCCCCTCCCCTTTTATGATGATTACGACCCAAATTTACCTTTTCTTCCTCACGATTTACTTCCATTCTTTCAATTTTTGAAAACGCAACATTTTCATTGCGGTGAAAGCTTAAAGCAAAACGCTCAATGTTGTACAAACGGTGTAATAAAACCCAAGCATAATAAAAGTACAGTCAGTTAGGGAAAAAGCAAGTATAGAGATCGAACGAGATCTTTTCAAGAATAGACATCACACATCCTACCTGTAGTAATGTGGTCTGTTCACGTTTAGACCATACTCATCCAAGGCACTACTCAAATCCTCCATTGTGAGGGTAACCTTTTGGTTGTGCTGTTGCTGTTGCTGTTGGGTTCCACCCATGGCACTTGCACTGCTTCCAGCACCAGCACCACTTCCAGAAGCTGCACCACCGGCACTGGTACCACCACTACCGTTGGAAGCATCTCCGTTTCCTTCCCCATTCCCATTAATATCGCCTTCTGCTCCATTGGCACCGGCAGCAGCGGCAGCAGCAGCAGCAGCCACAGAATTTCCTCCGGCACCGTTGGCACTCGAGATTGACGCAGTTGCTGCCATCAATGCCCTTGCTCTGGCATGTGGGTTTGCACTGTTGTACACGGCGGTGTTTGATCTTATCCTGGAGTGTTCGTATGCATCCGTTGCAACATCACTGATGAACTTTTGTGTTGCCAATGCCAAGAGTCTCTTTATCTTGATGTTTGTTGTTGGAAATCCGTTCTTGGCCAGATAGTAGTCCGTCACTGTGTCTGGAATGATCGGGGTGAACTCTTCATCATCCATCATAGAGAGAATCTCGGAAAGAGTCTTGTCCGAGCGGGTTATCTCCGGAAGGATTGCCAGCGATGGTTTGAGTTTCTTCAGTGCAGGGTCTTCCGAATCGTCAGGAATGTCTTCTTCGTCTTCTTCGTCTTCTTTATCAGCTGTTTCCAAATCTGTTTGATCTTTCGTATCTCCGTTCAACTTCCGTTTCTTTGTTGGTGATTCGGAAGAGCTTTCTTCAACCTTTTCGGTCTCTTTGAGACCAGTATCTTCTTTACTTGCCGATCCACCATCGGAATCCTTTTCTTCCTCTTCGTTTTCTTCTCCCATCAATTCATCAACATCGTTGGAACTGAATAGGTTCCCCTGTGGATTTGTAGGCTGCTCTTCCGCATTAACATCAGCACTTTTCTCTGTGTTGTCATTGGCTTTGCCTTCTTCCTTTGCTTCATCCTCGGCACTAGCAGATGGCACCTCTTGAATGTTCTCCTCAACATCGTCTTTTGAATCTGTCTCTGCCGTTGGTTCTGTTGCTGCTCCATCTTCTATTGGATCCGTCGCTGATTCCGCTGTTGTTTCCTTATTCTGTTCATCCTTTGGTTCTTCCGCTGGTTCTTCCTCTGGCTCTTCCTGTGGCTCTTCTTCCTCCATGTTTTCATCAGCAGCATTAGTTTCTAGTTCTGCCTCATCCGGCTCTTCCCTTGTAGCAACATCACCAGTATTTTCCTCTACTTCGTCTACTGCTGCCTCTTTGTCATCTGTAGTGTCCTTGGCACCGGTGATTTCTGCATCCTGTTGATCTGCTTCTGGCTCAACCTCTTTCTCTTCCGTCTTTATATCATCCGTATCAATAGGCGTTGGTGTGGTCACTGACGTGACAGCTACTTGATCTTCTATCTTTTCCTGTTCCTCTGCACTCATGACTGTTACTATCTCTAATCATGGATTATAAAAATAAAAAGTGTGTATAAGCATCCAATTGCCTCAGCTTATTCCAAATTAGTTCTAGAGCTTTGAAGTTTGTCATCAAGTGTTTCTCTGTGTGTATGTTCTCCTGCATGTTGGACCCTCGTGCGCCCTTTTGCTTTCAGGTGGAAAATTTCCAGTGGTTCTGGCGCAGTCAATGTAATAGCAATGGCAATCACAGCGATTGCAACTACCAACGGGCTTTGGATTAGTAACCACAAATTATTCCATTGGACATATAAACACCAGCAAGATTCCTCACCCTGCTGTTGCCGAAGTTTTTGTCTTATAAGAATCCATCTAATTGTATTCACAAGAAAGATTTAGAAACATCAAATAGCTTTACTCAGCGTAGTCAATGTTAAGAGCAATGAAATCTCACTATCAATATCTAGTCATCGGAGGAGGATCAGGCGGTGTTGCCTCGGCAAGAAGAGCAGCCAAGCATGGCGCCTCCACGTTGGTTGTGGAGACAAAGCAGATGGGAGGAACCTGTGTCAATGTTGGTTGTGTTCCAAAGAAGGTGATGTGGTATGCCTCAGACATGGCATCCAAGATTAGAATCGCCAAGGACTATGGTTTCGAGCAGGTTGACCCATCACTTGCCGATGATTTCAACTGGTCGACTTTCAAGGGCAAAAGAGATGCCTACATCCATAGATTGAACGGAATCTACGAGAGAAACATGACAAAAGAGGGTGTCGATTACATCTATGGTTTTGCAAGATTCACCGATGACGGTAAGGTTGAAGTTGTCCATAAGGATGACACCTCCAAGGTGACCACCTTCACCGCCGACAACATCTTGATCGCCACTGGTGGTACCCCAATCGATCCAAACAACATTCCAGGCCATGAACTTGGTATTTCTTCTGATGGATTCTTTGAGTTGGAGAAGCAGCCAAAGAGAGTTGCCGTTGTTGGTGCAGGTTACATTGGTGTTGAACTTGCAGGTGTTTTCCATGGTCTTGGTTCCGAGACTCATCTAATAATCAGAGGAGACACCGTTTTGAGAAAGTTTGATTCGATCATTCAAGATACAATCACCTCTCATTACGAAAAGGAAGGAATCAACGTGCACAAGCAGTCCCAAGTTACATCCGTTGAGTTGACCGAGTCAGGTGCCAAGAAGGTCACTTTGAACAATGGTAGTGTTTTGGAGGTTGATGAACTGATCTGGACCATTGGTAGAAAGAGTTTGATCCACATTGGTACCGACAAGATTGGTTTGAAACTCAACAAGCACGAACAGGTTGAAGTTGACGAGTATCAACAGACAAACGTTCCAAATGTCTTTTCCTTGGGTGACGTTGTTGGTAATGTTGAACTTACCCCCGTTGCCATTGCCACTGGCCGTAAGCTTTCCAACAGACTATTTGGACCAGAACAATTCAAGACCCAAAAGCAAGACTTTGACAATGTTCCTAGTGTTGTCTTTTCCCATCCTGAGGCTGGTTCCATTGGTATCACCGAGCAGGAGGCCGTTGCCAAGTACGGTAAGGATGACGTAAAGGTTTACCAATCCAAGTTCACCTCGATGTACTATGCCATGTCCGAGCACAAGTCTCCAACGGCGTACAAGTTGGTGTGTGTCAAGTCTTTGAACGAGCTTGTTGTTGGCCTGCACATTGTTGGTGACAGTTCTGCCGAGATTTTGCAAGGGTTTGGTGTTGCTGTCAAGATGGGTGCCACAAAGGCGGACTTTGACAACTGTGTTGCCATCCATCCAACCTCTGCCGAGGAGTTGGTCACCATGGTTTGAGTCTCGTGAATATGAGCCATCCGTAGTTCAAACATGACGATGATGAGACTAACTTTATAAGTGTTTTTGAGTTTTTAGCGTAGAACGACATATAGTTTAATTTGAAGAAACGAAATAAAATGGAAAACAAATACATAGAAGGAGGACAGGATCAATCGTGACTACCCATCACCTGCTTGACTGGCTCCTTATCGTTAACGTACAACTTGTGCTCTTGGATATACCTGATGACCGAATTGGGCAACAAGTACTGGACACTCATGCCTCTTCTGATGAACAACCTCACCTTTGTACTGCTGATATCGTTGTAGATGAGCTGCTTGATGACCAAGATGTTTTTCCTATGCTCATACATGATATCATGGCTGAGCAAGAAAGACCTCACGTCCGAACCTGTTCTTTCCACTATCAGGCATCCATAGTTTCCCAAGATGTGATGTAGATCCATATCTGCCCAAACGTTAGGCTCACCCATCGACTCGATAAGGTCGCCTCCTGCCAATAGCATGATCTTAACACCTGTCTTTTCCTTTGAATCTGGGGATTTGAAAACGCCTCCTCTCTTGATGTTAATCTCCTGGTTGAAATGGTCAAGCACCAAGGCAGTCCTTGTATATTTTGGCTGTAGGGATTCCCAAGCATCAACCATCAACCAAGAGGATGTTCTTTCGCATGCCAATTCGCACATACGAACCCTATGGTTTGACGAGGCGAGTCCTGGTTTTTTGTAGTTATCAGAGACCGGAGAATAGTAACCTCCAACAACTTCAAACTTTGTAAATTCGGTGATAGAATCTAGGGCCATTTCAAACATACGAAGGTGTAGATAGGTGATTGGTGAGAAGGAACCACAGGCAACGATTACTAGTGGGAATTTTGTTGGATCGGTCAGGCTTGTTTTGAGCCTATGCGTTGGGAACTTGTAATCTGCGAGTGATTTGGACTGTCTTTGGATGCCATGTGGCACCTCTTCCAAATCTGCAATTTGGAAAGAGTGGACCCTTGGTAGGATCGTGTTGTTGAAAGATTCAGACCTATCCTTTGTAGCTGCCGAGTTATGATCTTCCATTACTGTGGATCCGTTGTTGTTAAGTGAAGTGTCTTTCTTTGGTGTATTAGCAGCGACACCCATATCCAACGTCAAGTGTCGACCGTCCAATCCTTCGTCCTCTTCTTCTTCACTGGAAGAGAACGGTTGCAGTTCGGTTGGTATCTTTGGGATCTTATGTTTGACGGTGCTAGGAGATTTTACCCTTGGAGGGGTATCGATTGAAAAGTTTGCCTTTGGTTTTGAGTTTGACATGCCCCAATTGTGATGTTGATGTTGATGTTGGTGTTGATGCTGGTGTTGATGGATCTGATGTGATGGCTCGTGGGCAACAGGAGAAGCTAGAGAGTTTGGAACTGATGTTGAGATGGAGTCAGACAGGGATGATGATATTGATGCACTCGAATGTTTACTGCGTGATACTATCTGGTGTGTTATAGGTTGGTCGATTGGAGCTAGATAGTCGGCAAGAACGTACGGTTGGATGGGTTGACGGTTAGGTATTAGCTTTGAAGAGACTGTAGGTTCGATCTGAGGGTTTGTTGAAGGTGGTCTGAAGTTTGGATCCTGAGTTGGGTCCATTATGTGTTCACCAGTAGATTTATCGGACTTTTGAAAGAGAAAAGGGGTGGGGGATAAATAAGGCAAGTGAAGGAGGGGAGGTGGGGTGAAACTTCTCTGTTGTTTTGTAGTTTCTGCTCTATACAGAGTTGACGAGAAAGAGAATAATTTGTGGATGATAGAAGGATCGATTTACCAATGGAAGAGGGATATATAGGTAAGGTCAAAGTACAAGAGCAATTGAAGGGGGTAATAAAGTGTCAATGTTGTGATGCTTGTAACTTGTTGATTGATCGTCCGACAACTGCACTACTTTTTTTTTCCAAGCGTTTGGGTGAAGTGCGGGAGGCTGACGGGGCTTTGGAGGGGCTGCGGGAGGCCGACGAGGGGCTCTCGGGAAGTTGCCTGCGGCGGTTGGCCGGCGACGGGAGGGACCGTCCAGGGGAGGTGACGCGGGGTGGCTTTGGGCTTTGGGCTGTTCATTGAAATTACCCCCTTTCCGTCTGTCCTTTGGTCCTTTTGCTGCTCTTTTATCTTTCAACAGGGAATCTGTTGTTTTTCTCGTTCTTGTTCGGACTGACGGCGGCTGCTTCTCCACACTGCCAAGCGCTATCATTGGCCATTCTCAACCAGCCATGGATGGTTCTTCTCTCTCGAACAGCTTCAGTCGAGTGGGTGGTCCAAAATGGAAATCTAGCCGGACGCCGGTCACCGGGCATTCTGCGCACCCCCGGAAGCTTAGCCTACAGCGCACACGCCACGTCACACCAGCCACATCATATACTCCATCTACAAACTATCTCGTTTCGTCGTTTGGTAACTCTTGGATTAGATTATATCCTACACCACTTGTCAACCCATCCAAACTGACTCGTCTCACTCATGATCGATCCTGCTCCAACAACATCCTTGAAATACCTCATGATTTCCTCCAAGTCCAAGTCACAGTGATACATCTTGTTCACCTCTCCACCAGTGTACGACGTGTTGATACCGTTGATCTGCCTCAACGGTTCGAGCAACAACCCTAGCTGGATCAACCTCTCCCAACAGGTCAACATCAACTCTTTGGAATTCGAAGAACTCGACGATGTGGTAAACTTGATCGTACCCATCGTTTGCAACTGGGAATTCACACTGTTGCTCTCCAACGTTGTCATCCTTGTCAGTTCCTCAAATGCAATGTTGAAATTGATCTGGTCGATCGAATTCTTCAAGGTTTGACGCGCAGTGCATATCAATAGACGCAGCTCTGCCTCGCTTATTCCTTGGAGCAGACTGAACGATCTGTTGTTCTTGCTCATGCTTGGTGGCTGTATCAGACTTGACTTGTACTTACCATCAGTCTCATCAAACACAAGATTCATCATCATTGGTACCAGCATGTTCTTCAACTCGTTAATATCCTTGGTGGCGTAGAAGTTCTCAGTGATCAGTTGACGCAACTGACTGCCCCTCTTCATAACCAAGTCTTTGATATACCCATTGTAAAACTGAACAGTACCACCCAAGTCTTTGTTCGACTCTTCATCGATGGTCAACAGGCACAGGGCACATCCAAGATACTCCTTCAAAGACCTGGCCTTGCTGATCTGAATAAGCCTCTGACTGAACCGACTCTTCACCCTCTTCTCCAGCTGTTCTCTCACGGTAGTCTTACTGGTGAGACCAATCACAGCAACAGGAGTACTCCTCTTGTATCTCCTCTCACCTTCACCCTCTGTCTCGCCGTTCGAAGCCTGAGCAACGTCGAATAGATTGTATAGTAACGTCTGTCTAGGATTGTTCGTGTATTTGTCAAACTCGTCCAGGATGAAGACAATAGGAATCGTACCTCCTGCCCCTCCTTCTTCTTCCTCCTCCTCTTGCTCCTCGCCCAAGGTGCTCTTATCCAAAATCATCATGACGGTCTGCATGGTGGCATTCACAGAAAACTGTTCAAACGTTCCAGCAACCTCGCCATCACTAGAACCGTTTTGACTCACCATCCAGTCAAATTGCCTGGCAATCTCCTTGATGGCACTCCGATCATCCCCTTGGAACAGTCCATTGAGTCGTATCACAAGGAAATCCTTTTTATCTCCATACTTTCCTTCTAGATCCAAGAGTACATTGTTCAACAGTGTGGTCTTTCCAGTTCCTCTAGGACCCATTACTAGACATGACTTGCCCTCCTGATGGCAAACTGTATTCTCCAATAGCGTGAACAGTTGATCATGCTCAGATTCAAGGTTGTGCAATGGGACATGGGTCGTTCCCGAAGTTGTTCTTGTCGTTAGATTCTGAAGGATGATTGGTACCAGTTTGGAGGAGTAGATTTCTTGAATATTTGGTGGAATTGGCAACGTCTGTGTATCATCATCCTGTTCTGTCATATTGATGTAGTAATCTCCTATTGTCCTTATTGGGTTTGTTTGTGCTTCTCTGATAAGGAATGGGGAGAGCTTTAAGGATCAATCAACATACACTTGTAGAGTTTGTGCTTTGGTGAAAAATTACGTGTTTGGAAACACAGCCGTGTTTTTACTGCCTCTTCATATGGGAGCACCATAACAATCATTCAAAGTTCTATTAAGACGAGTCTCAGCCCGGTCTAGTATCCATATTATACGTCAATATATCTATCAAGTCACGAATCTCAAAGGCATCCGTTTGGAAGAGACCATGCAATTCGTCTTCTTCAGATCCAGCAGTGACAGACTTTGAATGTGACCCATCGTCGCTACCTTGGAAATCTCCAGTGGTTTCATCCCGCAAGTCATCCTCAGTGTCACCACCAACACGAAGCTTGTTCACTTTGGAATACAATCCATCCTCCAAAAGCTTATCAAACAATGCTCTGAAACTGGCAGCTTTCTTGGTCCTCTCTGCAAACGATGCCAAAAACACTGAGCAGTACCGAAGATAATTATGAAACTTTGGAATGTTTGAGTTGAAAGCAACATCCGTCCCCACATCGTTGTTTGCCTCCAAAGTGATAATACAGTATGCCAACAAGATACCTGCCAAAAACACAGAATGAAGCGTGAACATGCTATAACCAAAAACAGTGGACTTGGACATCACCATGTACGACTTGCAAACACCACCGGCGGCATCACAGGTGGCATGCAACAACTCGTACATCCTTTGTGGATCTTCGTAGTTCTTGTGCATGATTCTTGTTAGATAGATCTGCATCTTTGCACGATGGTAGCAGAGGACAAGATACTCGAAATGCACCTCGCTCTTCATTCCTTCGTTGAAGGCAACTTCCGATGGCAACTCTTTCCACCATTCCTCCAACATTGACTCCATCTTGTAATACTCAGCGTTATAGTTTGCGTTGTACTTTGATTCCTCTTTTAACAAAATCTCCAAAGGTACAGATATCGAAAGATTGCGTTCCAAAGAGGCAATGCTAGCCTCGATCTCTCTAACCCTGCACAACTGGATCAAGTAGAAAGTATGTGCCACTTTTTCCGGGTGTAATATCCTATGGTTGTGCTGATGGTACTGCTTGAGCTGCTGCTGGATCTGCAAATCGTAGATCTCTTCAGCGGTGAAATTCTCGAGAAGCTCGGTGTTCAACGGATATGGAACGTCTATCTCATCATCCGGAATCGCTGCTGGTCTACCAAGCATCAAACACAGAATTTTTTCAAATGCATAAACAGACCAAAATAGTCTCTTTCGAGATTCATACTCCATGGCATTTCCAATAGTTGGAACCATGTATCGATGTAGACCTATCTGTGTCATCTTACGAGCAGCTAGACCAGACAACTCCCAAACGTTCATGATAAACTTCTTGCTGTTGTTATTGTCATCATCGTACGAGTATAGTAGATATAGTGCAATCAACATGATCAGACGGATTTGATCGAGCGAGCCCAATGGCGACTTGATCACCGATAACGAGTCCATTGCCTTGTTGAAGTACGATTTGGGAGAGAGCCATGATACACCGTTGGACAATTTGACTAGCCTGCAACCAATTGCCAGCATGAGTAAAGACGCAGTTTCTTTATGATCCTTGTCCTTGAATGTCTCAACTTGTGGGTCCAATGACTGAAGTTCTGCCTTAAAATGATCTGGGAATAACCCCATGATCTGTCTCTTTTCAAAGAAGTAGTACCTATGCGAGATAATTTTGAAGTAATGGGCAACAAAAAGATTTTCCAAGTTTGGATCGTGGTTCAAAGCTCCGTTCATGCCCAGGTTCCCATTCTCAAACTTCTTCAAAAAGACATCACGTTCCGTGGCCTGCAAGGTAGAGGTGACACTTGTCTGTTTCTCTTTGTAAATGTTGAACATTATCGACTTCTTCACAGCATTGACTTTTGAAATAATTGCCGTCGAGCCAACGTATCCATCCTCATTGGTATCTGTCAAAAGATTATGGATGGAATAAAAAAGTTCTCCGTTTGGGGTGCGAGAATCCAATTGTGGTTTTGATCTTGGGAATGTGTTTGAATCGTTGTTTGATTGTTCTTTCAACGCATCTTTCAACTTGTTCAGCTCACTCTGGATAAGGTCCACCCTGGACTCAAGTGTAATGTTAGTCGCATTGCTGATTGCTGACAATTTAGATACCGCCTCTTCTTCAACAGAGGGCAAAGGCATTTGAGATACTGGCCTAGTTCTATCGGAAGATTCAACGGTGTGAACAAGCGTTGAAACACCTGGCACATTAGAAGCACCACTGATGCTACCCTGATCTATGACTCCACTTTTCAGCTGCATACCATTTTTATGCTTCATTATGATACCTCTGGAGGAACAGTAGTTGTACGTGCAAGCATTTTTTGTCTTGACACAATTCGGACAAGGGTTTTGACCATCGCACTTTTTCTTTCTTCTTTTGCAACGGTCACATGCTGCAAACACTCTGGTTCTTTTTTTGATCTTCTCCTTTTGTATCGTATTGTCCTTGGCTTCGTCCATACCAACACTTTGGGAAAAGACTCTCTTTGGGAAAGGGGTGATGTCAGCTTGATTGTTGTTGCCAGACGTTTCGGGGTCCCCTGTAGGGGAGTTGTTGAAAACTGTCTGGATGATGGTGAAATTCTGTTTCGGGGTTCCATTAGTCATGATTCTTCCATACCCAATTGTGATTATTGATGAATAAGAAAAAGAGCAGGAACTTGAAGCAGGTTATCCTTAAACGATGTGTAGTTTGGCTAGTTGTTTTGAAGGTTGTAGAGTTAGTTGATCCACAACTCCACAAAGGAGCCAGCGGTGGATAATTCCGACGCAGTTGGGCGGCACCATTTCCGAACTTCCCGATCGGGACAGCACTCTAAACTTTTCACTACTAATAGAATAAGCCATCACAGGACAATCAAAAGAGGAGAAGATGTATTTCACTTTGATGATATCATGCAACAAAAATCAATTCAATTCAATTCAGATCTGTTTCATTTAGAGAAACAGTCACTATACGATACTTTCTATAAAGGTAAAAACACTACTGAGAAGTATTAGCTGTCTCACTGATCAATCCCAATGAACCACCAGCAATAGGTTGGAAGACATTGTAACTTGACCACTTGTTGACAGGCGACACACTTATTCCTTCACTCGACTCAATCTCACCGTCATCAAGTTCTTTATCATTTTCATGTTCTTTACCTTCTTTACCATATCCACCTCCACCAGGTGTCATGATACACACAAACTCACCGGCCTTCAACTTGAACTGCGCAAAACTTGGCATGTGAATCCATCTCATGCTACCACCTTGAATCTTACCTAACTTGTTCTCACCCATTGAGCCTGGACCACCACCATTTATACCATAAGGTGAGTTGGTTCTTCTCTGAGTACGGAGCGTACAAGATAAATCACTTGTGAACTCAAACACTCTGATGAGACCGTCACCACCACTCCAGCGGCCCGCTCCACCACTGTTTGGTCTGATTGAAAACTCATGAAGAATGACAGGATAACGCTTTTCAAACACTTCAGGATCGGTGATCTTGGTATTGGTCATGTGGCAATGAACTCCAGACCAACCATTAAAACCTCTACAGGCACCAGATCCACCACCAATGGTTTCAACCATAGCAAACCCAGGTTTCACTTCACCGGTAATGGGATCCTTACCACCTTTACCAAACCCAATCGTGTTGTTGGAACCGGTTGATGCAGCACAAAGACCAAACGCTTTTAGCAACGTGTCGTTCAATCTTTGGGATGTTGTCGAATTGGCAGCAGCAACAGCAGCAAACTCAGAAGGATTCAGCAAAGTTCCTGGAGGAATATGTATGGTGACAGGCTCAAGACAACCCTCATTCAATGGTATATCCTGCTGAATCATTAACCTCAAAGAGTAGATGATACAGGCATGTGTTATGGCCTGTGGAGCATTGCATGGATTGAAAGCTTCATCTGATGTTCCTGTGAAGTCGTAGTAGGCTGTACCTGCATCTTCATTGATATCAATGCTAACTTGAATCACAGAACCATCATCCAAAACTTCACGTGCTTTCAACGGTAACTTTCCCTTCATTCTCTTGGCAGTCTTCTTCAAGAAGTTTCTAACGGCCAATGCTGCAGTCTTTCTGACACTTGTGATATAGAATAGAACAACCTCTGTACCGTACTCCTTGAACAGCTCTTTCAACAAGTTGATACCCTTTTGGTTGGCAGCAATTTGAGCCTTCAAGTCTGAAAGATTATCGTTGAGATTTCTGGTTCCTGAGCATCCCGGATATTCTGCAGGCTCCTCAACAAAATGCTTTTGAACACCAGCATAATCAAACTCTGAATTTTGGACAATCTTCCAGTGTCTGAATTGAGCACCCTCTTGGTAAAGCTCTGTGGCATCAGCAGCACATGAACCTGGAGCAGATCCACCAATTTCAGCATGATGTGCTCTGGAAGCAGTGAAGAACCTGATTTTACCATCGATGAAAACAGGTGAAATCAACGTGATATCTGGTAAATGAGTGCCACCGGCCAATGGATGATTTGAGGCTAAAACATCACCTGGCTTGATGTTATCACCCCAGTACTTCTTTGCAAATCTGATACAATGAGACATGGAACCCAAGTGAACAGGCACATGAGGAGCATTAGCAGTCAAGTTACCATCTTCATCAAACAACGCACACGAAAAATCCATTCTTTCCTTAATGTTAGCCGAGACAGAAATCTTTTGCAATGTGTGTCCCATATCTTCTGCAATAGACATGAAACGGTTCTGAAAAACAGCCAGCAAGATTGGATCAACGACTAGAGCAGCAGGAGTTTCTGATTTGGAAGCATCAGAGTTGGATTCGGCATCGATGTCAACAATTATATGTTTTGACAGTATGATAGCTTTGGCATCCGGACTAACACTAATGGTCTGAGTGTCATCAAGTAAGATTGCAGGACCGTCAACAACTTCACCGAGTGCCAAGTTTGGAATCTTGTACACCTTCACATCATGACAGACACCCCTTTCACCTTCTGAAAACCAGACTTGATGGACTGTCGACTCCTTACCTTTAGTAACGGTGGTTAGTTTGACACTGTTCAAGTCATCGTATGGAGAAGACTTTTCAACCTTTGATGTAGTACCCAAGACTCTGACACGGATATCATGAACGAGAACATCTTTAGCTTTATCAATGAAGGAGAATTCTCTCTGATGCTGTTCTGTGAATTCATCCACAAAGTCTTTATCTGATTGAAGGATCATCAACTTCGTTTCTGAACCTCTGTATCCAAGATTGAGGTAAAGCTCACTGGTGACGGTCGTTGGGTCGACACCTTGAGCCAACAATTTTGTCATTAGCTCTTCCTTGATAATGGCAGATCTTTCCAGTAGTTCGTCACGCGCTTTTGGAGAGTAGATCTCATCACAAGGTTCGAGTTTCTCTCTAACAACGTCAGCAAGACCAATACCATAAGCAGATAGGATAGAAGAATACTTGTGGATGATGACACGTTTCATGTGTAATATCTTGGCAACTTCCACACAATTCTGACCACCTGCACCACCAAAAGAAGCAAGATTGTGGGTGGCGACGTTAAAACCTCTTGTTTCAGTCAAGGCTCTGATTGGTTTTGCCATATTGTGGTTGGCAACTTTCAAGAAACCCAAAGCAACTTCCTTTGGAGTCTTGATAGCTTCAGGGTTTTCTGCATTGATGATGTCGGTCAAGTCTTTGAACTTTTGATCCACAATTTCATAATCTAATGGTTGATCCTCCGTTGGCCCAAAGATGTGTGGGAAGAATCGAGGAAGGATCTTACCAACGTATAGGTTAGCATCGGTGATAGTGAGTGGACCACCTTTTCTGTAACATGCGGGACCAGGGTGAGAGGAAGCAGATTCAGGACCGACCTTGAAGACGCCATTTTGATAGACCAAGATGGAACCACCACCGGCAGCAACGGTGTTTATATCCAACTGAGGAGCAGCAACTTGAACACCAGCGGTGATAGACTGGAAGACATAACTGTAATGACCGTCGTATCTTGAAACATCAGTCGAAGTTCCACCCATATCGAATCCAACGATAGGTGTCTTTTCGTTTTCGTCATAACATGTTTGTGCTTCACCCACAACACCACCAGCTGGACCAGAAAGTAATGCTCTTAAACCACTGAACTCGGAGTAGGGGACAAGTCCACCGTCTGATTGCATGAACTCGATCATTGTTGTTTCTTCAAAGTTATCGGCAAATCCAGAGAGAAAAGAAGCAATGTATTCCTTGATAATTGGAGTCAAGTATGCCTCAACCACAACAGACTGAGAACGAGGGATGGCCTTGATCATAGGCATCAACTCATGCGAAGCAGTAACAAATCCAAAGTTCATCTCCAAAGCTAGCTTCTTTAGCTCCTCTTCATGCTTGGTGTAGTTGTAACCATGGATCAAACATATACCAATAGAGTCAATACCTTTTGCTTTCAGAGCTTCTAGTTTGGTTCTGGCATCATCCAAATCAAGGGGTTCCAAAATCTTGTAAATCTGACTTGTTGATCCTTTGACGTAGGTAGGATCCTGTTCTGAAAGGTGATCAAATGAGACGTTATCAGGATCCTCGGAGTAATCTGGAGTGGTGACTCTTTCTTTTATCTCGACGACTTCTTCGTAAAGAACCTCTGGCTTGTGAATGTGCATTGCAAATAGATCTGGCCTTGTCTGGTCACCAATTTTCAAAATATCTTTGAAACCGACTGTTGTCAAAAAGGCACATCTAGCACCTTTTCTTTCTAGTAAAGCGTTTGTTGCAACTGTTGTTCCTAGTCTAATAGAACAGATTGCGGATGTGTCTAGTTTGGCATCTTTTGGGATGGTAGTACCAGTTACTTTTTCCAGAACTCTTCTGATTGATTCGACATTGGCATCCTTGTAGTTTTCGGGGTCCACTGATAGTAGTTTGAACACATAGTCTTGTTGTCCAGGAATGACGGCAAGAACATCAGTGAAAGTTCCACCTCTGTCAATTGCAACCTTGATTCCGGATATAGTTTGAGTCATCTCTGTCGTTCGTAGATTAAGTGAGTCAATCAATTGATTTTGCTTTAGACGTTGATGTCCCTTTTTTATAAACTAGTGTACTCTGATAAAATTTCACGGTCCAGCTTTCCAACGATAAATATGTATCTATATATGATCGTTGTAATGATATTTTCAGATGTTGTCGGTTATAGTTGGCGGATGTCGTTCCGATCCTTCAACCTCTATGGAGGAAAAAAGCTGGCACACCCAAATTGTCAAGGTTTCATTGTGACAAGAACTTCCTTCCCTAGTTACACAGTCGAGATCCGTCAAAACCCCAAAGTCGGACATTAGAGATTTGATTGACGGAGTTCAAACATCAACAAGGTCTACTCGATTAGCTCGATTGGCCTCTAGCGTAGATAGTCATTATATGCGCTGAGCGGAAGACTAATCAGCTGGCAGCTTTATTTATGGGTGTTGTATGTAACCGTCATGGCTCAACGTCCATCTCCTTCCCAACAGGGGTAATCCCAGCTGTTGATAAGAGACGGTACAGCGTCGGACCCATCCGATCTCAACGTCAATTCTCAAATGTCCGTCCGCCAATGATATTTCCTAATGGGGAAAACAGTCGGATAGATCTCCGCGTCCGGTGGTCTTGGCCCGACGACCCCTTGACGTCCTTCCCGACGCGGAAGGAAAATAGTGTTATCGTTGCGCCGTGTTCAAAGGCGCTACGATATCCAAACCAGTCATTTCGAGGTTTGATCTAGAAACCTTGTATCAATCTTGAAATCATTGACGCCATCCCTTGTAGTCCACGTTTGTCTTGTAGAATAATCCAGCCAAGAATAATGTTGTCCGTGCAAGCGGATGTTATCATCTTGCAACATTCTTTGGGTAACGTGTCTGTGGTATCACTCCCAAGTGCCGAGTACCCTCCATCTTGGATAACGTCTTTTACGATTGGTACTTGGTAACGCTTATCTTTGAATATTCAAGCCACATCCCACAGACACTTTTGATCAGTGTGTCGTGCTTTTCATTGCAGTTGGCGCCATTCAGAGAGTTGAAACCTCATTATTGATCTTCAAAACTTTCTTATCATCAGCGTCCCTGAAAAGTTTCAGACTGATAAGACAATATTTCGACACTTTTAGAGGTGACTATATATAAATATAGTAAAGTCCAGCTATTGCATTGATATCTGATTGCTCTTGAAGATCGTTTTCTTTTAAGGGTGCATAAACAAAGATACCTTTCAAGAGCATATTCTACCAGTGGTAAACCAGAACATGGAAATAACAGAGACCAAATCCAAAACACATTTGAGTGAAGCAAAGGCTGTTGGTGAAAGACTAGCTTCTGTTCTTCCAGATGATCCAAGAAAGTGGTACCAAAGACCAAACTTGCTAAGGCTATACGTTTTACTAGCTAATTTTGTCCTTTTTGCTTCTTCCATTGGTTATGATTCGGCCATTACAAACTCCATTCAGGCTTTGCCAGCATGGACTGAAATGATGGGTGCTCCATCTGGTACCTGGCTTGGTTTCATCAGTGCTTCTCCATTTATCGGAACCTGTGGTACTATCTTTTTCGTCCCATACTTTTGTGATCGTTATGGTAGAAAGCCTGTGATTTATTCCACCGTGGTTATTATTTGGATTGGATCCATCGTTGGTGCTTCTGCAAAGAATCCAGCAGCGTACATTGTTTCAAGAGTCCTTATGGGTATTTCCTTCTCTTGTAACTATTCCGCTTCGATTTGGATTAATGAGATTGCTTATCCAACAACCAGAGGTAGGTTTTCAGCTTCTTACCATGCCATTTATTATTTTGGGTCAGTCCTTTGTGCATGGGTCATCTTTGCATCAAGAGTCTATTCAGGTAGAACATCTTATGTGATTCCACTTGCCATTCAAGCTTTAGTCCCAACCCTTGTTTTACCAGCAGTTATCTTTGCCCCAGAGAGTCCACGTTGGTTGGCCTCTGTCGGTAGACTAGACGAAGCTAAAGAGATCTTGATGAAGTATCATGCAAATCATGAAGAGCAGTACTATCCTTTGGTTGAGTTTGAAATGTCTGAAATTATTGCAGGTCTTGAAGTTCAGAATGCCAACAACGTGTCTTCGTGGAGATCATTGATTGCCACCCCGGGTAATCGTAAAAGGTTATTTGTCAGTTGCTTCCTTGGTATTGCATTTGCCTGGAACGGTCAAGGTATAGTCACATGGTACTTAACTACAGTGTTCAAGGCAGTTGGTATCACTGCAGTTTGGAAGCAAACACTATTGAACGCTTGTATTCAACTTTGGAACCTTATGATTGCAATTTTGGGTGCATTTTTGGTTGATACTGCTGGTAGAAGAACATTGTTATTGGTTGCAACTACTGGTATTTTCTTTTCGTACATTGGTCTAACTACCATCACAGCTGTTTATCAAGAACAAAACAAGGACATTGGCGAAGGTATTATTGTCTTTATCTTCCTTGTCTATGGGTTCCAAAGTATTGCCTACTCTCCACTAATCACGGCATATCCATCAGAGCTATGGCCACAGCAAACAAGGTCCAAGGGTCTTTTCACGGCCATGTTCTTCTTGAACGGTGGTACCTTGTTCAATGTTTTTGTTAACTCCATTGCATTGAAAGCTATTGGATGGAAGTACTACTGCGTCTACTTGGGTGTTCAACTTGTTATTATCGCGGTCATATACTTTACTTTCCCAGAGACCAAAGGTTACTCTCTTGAGGAAGTTGCTTTAATCTTTGATAAGGATGAAATTACGCAAGCTGGTCTTACCGAAATTTATGGCGGAGAAAAGCAAAGAGCAAGAGTGTACGTCACAGAAGTGGAAGATTCTGCCTAAGGATTCTCGAGACCTATTTGCCGCGAGTTGTGAGTGGTTGTTGTGGTTGTTGTTGTTGCTGGATTTGTAACTGGTGATACAGTCCTGCTTGATCTACTCTATAATCTACTTTTAAATCAAATAATAACACATCTGTGCTTCGTTTCTGACAATTCCAGCGTTTCTGACAATTCCAGTATCAGAATCAATAAACGCCTTTTCTATTCTGCTTGTCTTCATTTGTTTGAATGATGATTTGGCATGAATCAGAGTCGGGAGAACTGTTCAGGCCTCGATATGAGTGGCCGCTGCTACCATCAAAGTCTTAGCAAGAACCTCGTCAGGTGTTGCGCCGTTGGGGTTGAGGAGCACAGGCAGTCCTTCTTTCTCCGTTGCTCTCCCTGGCGGGAAGCCCCAGGTGGTGAGGACTTTTCCGCCCTATCTTATCTTATCGCCTGAGCTTCCCGGTGGCCAAGCCGTCCGCGGCACAACAGGCGGCTGGACCCGACCATGCATGTCCGCCTTCCAAGGCCTTTCGGAAAAGTTGACATGTTGAAGTGTATGTTTCGTTTTGAAGATCTTAGACCGTGGAAGTACAAGAATAAAGCAAATATCAATACACGTAGCCGACTTCCCAATTGATTGCCACATTTGTTTCACAAGCCAACTTCAATAGCAGCAATATCAATGGATATCAAGACGTTATAAGTGTATCATCACAACCTGCAGTAACAACAGAGATGCAAAATATCCCAGACAGTATAGTGATCATTGGGGCCGGTATATTTGGCCTCTCTACGGCAATTGCCATTGCTGAGAGACATCCAAACGTCAAGGTCACTGTGGTTGACCGCTATGAACCACCAGTTCCTGATTCTACTAGTGTAGATACTACTCGGTGTATAAGAGTTGACTACAGAGATGAGGTTTACTTCAAGTTGGCATGTGAATCAATGGAAATCATAAAGAAGGATCCCGAGATTTCCAAGTTCTTCCATCAAACAGGTATGTCATTCATTTACGATGGTAAGAAAGACAAATGGGGTGACATCTTTGCAAATGGAAAAAAGTTTGCTGAGAAGGTCAACGAGGGTAATCCTGGTATGATGGCCTACTATGATTCACCTGAGGAAGTGTTCCGTAGAATCCATAGACTCACCGATGATCCACGGACTAGTCTACAACTGGGTAGAGACCCCAGCTGGAACTATGGCTATACAAACTTATCAAATGGATTCATTGACGCAAAAAAGAGTATGTTAGCTTACTATAACCGTGCCAAATCATTCTCATCGATCAACTTCATCTTCAAGGAAGTTTCTAATATAGATTACGAGCCTGGGACTACAAAGGCAAAAGGGGTCAGCTTTGTCGGTGGTGACTCACTCGCTTCCAATTTGGTCATAGTTGCAGCTGGAGCATGGAGCTGTAAACTAGTCAATCTGGAAGGCATCTGTAACTCAACTGCGATCGAGGTGGCTTGGTTCAAATTGACCAAGGATGAAGAGGAAAAATGGAGTCACATGTCTATCACTACCAATCTTTCTACAGGTATCAACATCTTTCCACCATATGAAGGGGAGATCAAGTGTTTGAGAAGATCTCCAGGTTACAAAAACACCGAAACTGTTCCTAACCCAAATCCTTTAGCAAAGAATAGCAGCGTTTCCATATCGTATCCGAGAACTACCATGACCAATCCAACAGATTGGATTCCCAACGATGCAGAGTTAGCACTCAGGGAGAATCTTAAGGAGATTATGCCCTCGTTAGCTGAAAGGCCTTTCGATAGGACCAAGCTATGCTGGCTCACTCAGACTCCATCGGCCAACTTTGTCATTGATCACCATCCTGAACTTCAGAACGTTCTTCTTGCCACTGGTGGCTCTGCACATGCTTGGAAGTTTGTTCCTGTCATTGGTAACAAGGTTGTTGATCTCATGGAAGGGCACCTCGATCCCGTCTTGATGAAGATCTGGAGTTGGGATGAAAAGCTGACCATGGTGGCTGACAATGGTAGTGCCCCTAGGATGGACGGCGAACCTCCTGAGCTTTCAGATGTGATTAGGATAGCACCGCTGATGAGTTAATGTATCCATAGTTTTACTGAACTGATTGTATAGTGTGAAAATTGAGTGTCTTTGTGATAGTTCCAAGCGTTTATTGAATCGACTATTGATACTGAGTGGCAACTTTAGTACAAGGTAACTGTTATTTTCGTGTAAATGTTTTTGAAATAGATAAGTTCATAAGTAAACTAAACACACTAACAACAGAGAAGTATCCTACATTTTTGTGCATGTCACTCTGAAATATCACTGCCAAGACATACACATATTCATGGTGTTGCAGAACTGCAGATAATGTGCCACAAAGCAGTATCAAATTTTTATTGATATTACACTGCCGTTCTATTGATTTCATCATTGAATTAAATTAAAGGGGTTATTAAATTCTATTATACATATATCCATTCAATCATTGAAGCCTTCTGTCATAAAAGTTATCAGGCAATTCACCTCTAAGTTTCAGCTGGTCGATCTCGTCGTCACTCAATATGAGCATCTGCTCTTCACCGTCACTGTTAAAGTCATTCTCGTCGTCATCAGGAATCCTATAGTTGCCTCTAGTGGCAGCCATTCTGGGCTGTCTTCTAGTCTCAGTGAGAAACCCGTGTATGTCTCCTCTTTCTTCAAACTCTAGCTCTTTGAGTAACCTTGATGTTCGTCTCTGTGCTAACTCGACGGCAGACACGCTCCTCGAGACACTAGGCTTCTCTGGTCCAGGAGGTGATGACCTAGCAGACTTGTGTCTAGCATTATCATCCTCTTCTTCGTCGTTTTCCATGTTTTCATCATCTTCCTCATAATCGGTTTCTCCCGTGCCACTGTCGTCCATGTCGTCGTCATTAGTAGAAGCATTTTCCATGCTGACCTCTCGGCTGCCAGACACATCGGGTTCATTTTTCACTTGTGTAGATGCAATTCTGTACTCGCAGAAAGGTTGAGTTTCATCGCATCTCCAGTGATGGGCGCGGCATGAACGACATGCAGGTTTCTCTCTTTTGATACCCAGTTGTAGAGGTGATGATGATGAGCTCTCACTCTGGGTTGAACTTACACTCTGGGTTGAACTTACACTCTGGGTTGAACTTACACTCTGTGTTGAACTTACACTCTGAGATGAACCCACACTCTGGGATGGCTTATTCTCGACCGTAGGTTTCCATTCAACGGAAAAGTCGATAATGTCACCAACAAGATGGGGAATACGATGTTTCAGAGCCCCTTTTTGAGCGGACCTTCTATAGCTCATAGCTTGAGAGTACTCAATACTGTCTTGCTCATTGGTAATCACCGCTTCGGGTGGATACTTGCAACCGTTGAACCTTTTACCTACACAAACGTCACAGCTCTGAATCTTGTTGCAGAGGGATGCTCTTCCTGACACCTCGCAATTAGTGCATGCAGTCGAATGTAGCAAAGGTGGCTTTCCCCTCCCTAAATGGAAGACTTTTCCTGATGTCGTTCTCACGCGTTGTGGTATCACGACACCAGGGATAGTGACAACCTCGACCTTTCGTGGTCTTCCAGCCTTATTTTTAGGAGCTGATTCGTTTGTGGGATCTTTTCTCGGCTTAACCACACGCCTCTTTTTCGTCTCTGAAGATGCTCTTCTTGAATCCGCAAAGTCAGAACCACGTTTGTTTGATAATGCTGATGGAGGACTAGGATCAGTAGTGCTTCTTCTCAACTTTCTAGATCGACTGTATCCAGAAACGTCAAACCTGCTTGAATCTTGCATATCGTATGCTAGATTTTGGGCCAACTTGTAAACCTTTAATGCTGACCTATCCAAGATCTCTGGCGATGGGTTGGATGAATCAGAGGGAGACGTAGACGACACCTCAGCAGGGGGAGGAGGAGGAGGAGGTGGTGGTAGTGGCGATGGTGGAGGCGATGGAGACGAATCCGGAAGCGAAGAAAACAAAGGCTCCTCAAGCGGAGGTGGAGGTGGAGGAGGAGGAGGAGGAGGAGGAGGCAAAGGAGATAGTGATTCAACAGAGACGGCCGGTAATGGCGGTGGTGGCGGCGGCGGTAATGGTGGTTGAACTTGCGAAGTTGGAGGTTCGTACTCACCACTCGTTGCTGTTTGCTGCTTCGGCTTCTGCTCTTTCGTTTTCTCATTGCTACTAGCTCTTCTTTTCCTCGCAGGCAGCTGAGACTGGTACAAGACGGATTCTGAATCCGAGTCTGAATCCAACACAATAGGAGCTATCATTGATCCTATAAAGGAACGTGTGACTCGTGGTGCGATGTCTTTCAGTATAGGATTATCGTCAAACACATATGGCGAAAAAGAAGATGATGAGCGTTTCCGCTTGGAATGCCCAGGCACGGCCACTTTAGTTGTGGTGGTTTCCAAAAATTCAACAAGGCCTTCAACGCTTTCTGAGCTATCTGAGCTAAACGAGCCATCTCTTTGAGAATCGCTGTTTATCCCAGACGGTTTCTCGAGAGAGTTTGGGATTGTCTCGGTGTTAGTTTCACCAGGTACAACAGGTGCTTCTTTTTGTACATCCTCCTGTGAAATTTCTCTCTCTTCAGGTTCGCTAGATGAAACATGTGCTTCTTTTTGTAAATCCGCCTGTGCATTCTCCTGTGCATTCTCAACATTTACTATTGGTGTTTGTTCTTTCTCTTCAAATGGAACTGCCTCGGATTGAGTTTCCTGCTTGTCCACCTTCAATTGTTCATTTTCTTCATTTTCTTCATTTTCTTCATTGACTGCGAGTTTCTGTTTAGGCATATCTTGTTGAGAAACCGTTTTGTGTGCGACGGGAGGCGTCAAAGAGCGTACATTGTTCTTGTTATTGATCTCCAGCTCTATGCCATTCCACAATGGTGTAACCCCACTGCTTTGAGTAAGTCCAACTTTGGGCGTTATACTCTTATCATCGTTCAACGCAGCAGCAAATGACCTTTCTTTGAGAGGAGCATTATACGATTTGAGAGTTTGATCTCTGCGATTTTGTGGTTCTCTTTTTTGGATTCCCACAGGTCTTGAGTCAGCACTGAAAGTATGATTCCTGCTGCTACCTTGAACCGGTCTGGCATGTGGCGAGTATGATGCCCCGGAATCGATGATGACTCGTGGGCGCCTGTAGTTTCTTGAGGTAGTCTTCGACCTCGGTCTCTCAGAACTAAAGGCAGTCCGTGACTCCGGTGGTGTAAAACTTGAAGTATGCTTCGAAGAAATAGGGCGTGGTTGAACAAGAGGTGGAGGAGGTGGTGGCAGCGGAAGAGATGATGATGCAGTAGGCTTTGCTAACGTTCCAGCAGGTATCTCGCCAAACACCACAATGTTCTCCGAGATTGTTACTTTCTTCTGATCACCAAGATGACTACTCTTCAAGCAGCTCTTCAAGTTTGACTGTCTGGGCGTTGATGGTTTTGGATAAGCGGTCGTGGACTTCTCGACCGGCGAGTAAACGTCTCTCTTGTAGTCTGGCTTGTATGAGGACGGAATTCCAGCTGCGTGGACGAACGAAAGCTCTTGTGAAGGTGCCTTCTGGGCAAATTCCACTTTATAGAGAGACTTCTGCTCGGCTGCGCGCTTGGCAGCGTCAACGAATGAGACGCTATCAGGCGCTCTTGACTCATAATCCATGTAGTCAACAGGCGTAGGAGGCACATAAACATCATGCCTAAATTTTTGCTTTTCCACAGCTAAAATTCTACCTATTTTTACCTGCTCCTTCTGCTCCTTCTGCTCCTTCTTCTCCTTCTGCTCCTTCTCCTCCTTCTCCTCCTTCTGCTCTTTCTGCTCTTTGTAAGGTATAGCTGTTTCTCTCAGCTTTTGTGGAAACAAATCTTCATCTTCAGATTCTGTAGGTTTGACGATTTGGGGATGAGGCTCAACTTCAGCATGTAAATTAGTCAATGATGGGTCTACGGTAAAGATGATCGGCGTCGAATTAGATATCATGGACTTCAAACTGGTAGAATTCGGACTTTCTGAACGAGTGGCAGTTGTAGTTGTAGCAGTAATTGTAGCTGAAGTTGTAACCTTTGCGATGTTCGAGCTTGAGTCTGAGTCCAGCTCAGCCTCAGACTCAGAATCGGACTCTAGAAGCATCCTTATTCGTTCCATCTGCTCGACGTCCAACGTTTCACTGCTGTCACTTTCATCCGGACTTGATGGAGCATCAAGTTTAGACGAATGTGAGTACGTTGTGAATGGGGATGGCTGGGAAGCTGCCAATTTGAGGGTGCTGTTGGAGGGCGTGGGGCGTATGGCCTTCGTCACCGTAATGTTTGAGATGTCTGGCTCATCTAAAAATGTCATGTTCGATGGATCTACTAATGCAAATGCAAGGTCGTGAAGTGATGGGTCTCCAGACTCCCGCGTAGATTGTGACAAACTGTCAGCGTACAACGATATGGGGCTTGTGTGTAAACTATTAACTTGGGGATGAAGCTGCGATGCCGTCATTCACTAGTCGTTCAAAAAAAATATCAGGAAATATGTATGATGTGTGTTCGTCTTTTGAATGGTTTGGTATGATCGACATGTTCCCAGTGATGCAGTTGCTGTTTGACGTTATGTGAAGCTGCAAGAACTCCAGGGTTGCAATAGTTTGATGTTGCTACGAATGATTTCTCCCTGTAGGAAGGGAGTAGTGCAGTGGCTGCCTTTTGTAAAGATGAAAAAGATGGCTTGATGGAAATTCAGTTCAGTTTTTTTGAACTAACCTGAAACCCAATCATTTATATAGGCTGGTGCAAAAAAAAAATTGGGAGAAAAAACGTGGTGTTTTGATTGCTCTCATTTTCTCTGATTGGCTGGTTGTAAGCAGCAGCTTGAAACTTTTCATTAGGGACGCGTTTTGTAACACTGTACACGACTTTTCATCTTCAAATAGATTGCACACAGCCACGAAATTGCAGCAGAGCGTGAATATTGTCTATGGCTGTGGTTGTGGCCGCTTATTACAAATTGTACTCAACCATCTATCTATCATTTTACTACATATTACAAAAGGGCAGTTGGGTGTAAGTTCAATCTTCATCAAGCCTCTTCGCTCGCAACTTCTATCCAGTCGATGTCCTTGAAATCGGGAAACTCGGTCACAACCCTCCAATCGCATTGTGTTGGATCAAACTCTGCGATGCCTTCTCTCCATTGCCAGTACTTGCTTAGCTCCTCATCCAGAGTGTTTTCAAGTCTAGCAACAATATACGTACCGATGTTGGGCAAAAACTTGAATGCGTGCCCAGAGTCTCCTGTCGCAGCATACAGGTTGGTATAACCAGGAACTTTGTCAATGATAAAATGTGAGTCTTGAGTGTCGGCAATCCAACAAGTCTTGCAGTCTAACAACTCGTGATAGGCAAGCTCTGGACAGAACCTTCCCAGTAACTGCTTGGCTTCCCTCACAGACTTCTTAGGCATGGTATCCGAAGGAAACTTATCTCTATATCTAGGTAAAGATATATCCTTGTTGGCGTTGTGTTGATCCTTGACAAGGTTGGAGGCCCCAGAACCAGGTAGTGCAATCTTGATCAATCTTGTGGCTGGATCAGGGGCAAAAAAATAACCCATCTCAGCATCAAAAACAATTGGCATGTCCTTATGAAGTTCGTACTCTTCTGGTGTCAGTCTGATATGGGTGACGAATAGACCAGTTGCGGACTGCTGACTTTTCAAGTCTAAAACACGGCCTGAAGAGGCACCACACGCAACAACAACTTGGTCTGCCGTTAACGATGAGCCACTGACCGTCTTGACGTGAGCCTTACCATCAATGGTTGTTGAGATTCCAAGGGCTTCGCCTTCGTCTCCAAATAGAAACTTGACGCCTAATGCTTTGCAGCTCTTGTAAACAGCAGCTGATGCATTGGCTGCGTGGGCCAAACCAGCAGATGGATTGTACGTCAAATTTGAAGTTTCTGGAATGGTGTTAAACTCCAACACTTTGAATTTCTGTCCAACCTCATTTCCACCTTTGTAGTACTCAATGTTGAATCCTTCTCCAAGTTTCTTCAAATTTTCAATACTCTTCTTCTCAAACTCTTTTCTTCCGGTATGATGTGTTGGGGTCACCATGACTCTTCCACACTCGTTATAGATGCCTTTAAACTTTGGATCTGACCTCCATAGGTTGATTGCCTCGATCCCCATCTTGGAATAGCAAAGATCTGTATATTCGGCCCTTATGATCTTGTTGTAGTCATTTGCTGCAGACCACAGCGAAGGAGGTTCATAGGCATCGATTGCTGTGACATTATAACCTTTTTCCGCCAAGCTCAATGCAGTAGAGAGTCCCATGACTCCACATCCAACGATCAACACTGACTTGCTCATTTTCTAGGTGTGTGTCGGTTCGTCTTTTGTCTTACTCTTGTGTAGAAACTTCGGGAAAAGGAAAGGTCAGGACTAGGTTTTTCACTTGTTGGTTCATATATAAGAGTGTTAATTCTCTGAATTTAATGCTTGCACTGTCATCTGATAAGAAGCTGTATCCCTTATCGCTATGATCACAACAACCGGGTTTCTTCTGAAATGTAATCAGGGCATGTAGATCGAAGATAAATGGCAAAGAATGGGCACACGGTGTTGGAATGGATGGATAGTAATTAACGGAAACCAGATGCGCAACTTGTGTCGCACAGAGATACTCTTCGTCCTGCATTCTATTGTTGTCCGCTTTCCCTAATAGATAAGCCGCAGAATTTCCTTATTGGGAATGTCCGACAGTCCAAAACTCTAATTGTATGGCACCCTTATCGTGCTGCATAATCCCTCCTTCGAAGTGATAACTCCGCCAGCTAACAGGTACTTTGATCTTTGATTCATCCATTCGACAGGTGCTGAACCTATCACTTGGTAAATATTGGTGATCATTGTAGGATATAAGCTGGCATCTATTGTTAAACAAGGGGGACAAAGTAGAGATAACATCGTCTATTTTTGATCAACTTCGACCACTTTTGCAATCTGAAACATGTCAATCGCTATTCGGTGTTTGCGAGATGATTACAGGACAAGTGTAAAGGCGGGGATTCCAATAATCGCAATCTCCCAAGAAAATGGGCAAAAGGTAGAGATGTCTTCAAGATTAGTCAACATTGATGTTAAATTTTGCAACATTCAATTGATTACACGGCTTTTTGAACTATAGAGTTGTCCAAGTGGTTCTTGAAACTGAAGTAGAATTTCTGTGTTGTTCCAATTATTTTTTGTAGTACCCAATACATATTCCAAGAATCATTGACGTTATACTGTCACGTACTGCGACAAGAGAACTCAAATTGACTATAAAGATGACTGTTAAGGGTGGCAGCAGGCCAGTGAGGCGTGAGTGCAAGTGACCTACTCTTTTCAAAGTACAACGGGTCTTCCCTACCTCTTGCTTCCGACCCTACTACCATCTCATTCTAAAAGTCTCCATTTCTCCCTTTATCTTGGGCGTCTAATGTGACAATTGCGCCTTGTTTACCTCCAGTCGCTCCTGATTGCATGAATCCAGCGAGATCTATTGTTCTCCTGGCCCGGTAGACACGCACTGTGCCAGCAGAGACACACAATAGGGCCGGATAGCGGCCAGTATACAGATGCGCACCTTTCATAAACACTGATTAGCCCAAACTGGACACAAGACAACCACTAAGTTACCACATCTCTGCTATCCCATTCTTCTTCATTTGTTCCATCCGATGAAGTGTCAAACTGATGGCATCCCAGGTCCATCGCCATCTCTTTCAACTTTAGCCAAACGCTCGACCCCATACACATATATATATACTTACAATCCAAACTATGTTTCTTTTCACCACTTGTTCATAACAGTCTTGATCTGCCTGCTCCTCTGTTATAGACATACAAATCCATCTTCAGACCTAATTCATCCACATACAAGACATTACTACTATGACAGTCGAAGAAAAGAGAGTCAACATCGCCATCGATAGAGGTGGAACATTCACCGACGTTATTGCCGTTATCCCAGGCAGTGACGATTACGTCTTCAAGTTACTCTCCGTCGATCCAAACAACTACAAGGATGCCAATATCGAAGGTATCAGGAGGGTCTTGGAGTACATCTCAGGCGAAAAGATTCCAAGAGGTACACCATTGGATGTTTCTGCTATCGAATCAATCAGACTCGGAACAACAGTCGCCACAAATGCTCTGTTGGAAAGAAAAGGAGAAAAAATTGCATTCCTAACTACAAAGGGTTTCAAAGACTACTTGCACATTGGTGACCAATCAAGACCAGACCTTTTCAAGCTGCTAGTGCAGAAACCTGGAGTGCTTTACGAAAAAGTGGTTGAGATCGATGAGAGAGTTACCTTGGCAGCTTACTCCGAAGATCCAGAAGGAAAAGACTACAGGGAGCTTTTGGATGGCAAGACATATGTTGAAGGTCAAACCAAGGACGTTATCAAAATTCTGAAACCAATCGATATGGTGGCTGCAAAGGCCGAACTTGTCAAATTGAGAAAGGAAGGTTTTGAAGCATTGGCCATCTGTCTAATCCACGGTTACAATTTCCAAGAGCACGAGAGACAACTTAAAGAAGCTGCAAAAGAACTTGGATTCAGCTTTGTTGCCACATCCCATGAAACAATGCCAACCATCAAGGCCACCCCAAGAGGTCAGTCCACTGTTGTTGATGCTTATTTGACTCCAGTTATCAAGATTTATATCGAGAACTTTTTGAGTGGGTTCAAGGAAGACTTTGAAAAGCACACAAGAATCGAATTCATGCAGTCCGATGGTGGTCTCTCCTCTCATAACAACTTTAATGGTTTGAGATCGTTGCTTTCTGGACCTGCTGGTGGCGTTGTTGGTGCTGCTTCTACCTGTTACGACAATGATATCCAAAAGCCAATTGTTGGTTTCGACATGGGTGGTACGTCCACGGATGTTTCACGTTTTGCTGGTCAATACGAACATGTCTTTGAAACCCTGACTGCAGGTATCAACGTTGCTGCACCACAGTTGGACATTAACACTGTTGCTGCCGGTGGTGGATCCATTTTATTCTACGAAAATGGTGTCCTTAGAGTTGGTCCTGAATCTGCCTCTTCCCATCCTGGTCCTGCCTGTTACAGAAAAGGAGGTCCATTGACCGTCACTGATGCCAACTTATTCACCGGTAGAATTTTACCAGACTACTTCCCAAAGATTTTTGGACCAAATGAGGATCTACCATTGGATTTCGAAATCACAAAGAAGTTGTTCGAAGAGTTGACAGCAAAGATTAATGAGGAGAATAGCGGTTCACCAAAGACACCATATGAGGTTGCTCTTGGTTTCCTAAAGGTTGCAAATGAGACTATGGCTAAGCCAATCAGACAGTTGACTGAGACCAAGGGTCTTGCTGTTTCCAGTCACGACTTGGTGGCTTTTGGTGGTGCCGGTTCTCAAAATGCCTGTGATCTAGCAACCATCTTGAAGATCGACCGTATCATCATTCACAAATATTCATCCATCCTGTCTGCCTATGGTATTGCTCTAGCCGATGTTGTCAAGGAGATTCAAGAGCCTTCAAACGATGTCTACACCAAGGAAGCTATTCCTGGTCTTTATGAAAGATGCGAAAGACTTAAGGGAAAGGTTGGTGAAGATTTGATTTCTCAAGGTATCAAGCCTGAAAACATCACTTACGAAATCTTTTTCAATATGGGATTCAGTGGATCAGACACTAAGATCATGGTCTTGGAACCACAAGATGGAGACTTTTTGACTGAGTTTGTCAAGATTCACGAAAGAGAGTTTTCATTTGTTGATGATACCAGAAATGTTGTCGTTCAAGATTTGAGAGTGAGAGCATCAGGAACATCATCCAAGATCATAGAAAGGTCGCCATACAAGGATCTTGCTGCCACCGTTGCTGTTCCTGTCTCTAATGATTTGATTGAAACTACCAAGACAATGGTGTTTGAAAGTGGTGCTGCTGAATCAAAGGTTTACATGTTGAAGAACTTGCCAGATGGATCACTCATTCCTGGACCTGCTTTGTTGTTGGATGAGACTCAAACCATTCTTGTCACTCCAAATGCTAGAGCCACCATCCTTCCAAAGCATGTTGCCATCGACATAGATACCGAAGTTAAGGCAAAGGTCTCCATTGAGCATGTTGATCCAATCCAGTTGGCCGTCTTTTCCAACAGATTCATGTTTATTGCTGAGGATATGGGTAGAACTTTGGCTAAGATTTCTGTTTCTGCTAACATCAAGGAAAGAATGGATTTCTCATGTGCTTTGTTTGATGAGGAAGGTAACTTGACTGCCAATGCTCCTCACGTTCCTGTTCATTTGGGCTCGATGTCATTCTCTGTCAAATATGCCAAGAAGTTCTGGGGTAGTGACATTAGACCAGGTGATGTGTTAGCCACAAACTCTCCTCAATGTGGTGGTACTCATTTGCCTGATATCACGTTGATCTCACCTGTGTTCATTGAAGGAAGAATCAGATTCTTTACGGCATCTAGAGCTCATCATGCTGAAATTGGAGGTATCTCGCCAGGTTCTTGTCCTCCACATGCTAAGTTCTTGATTGAAGAAGGTGCTATTATTCATGCTTGGAAGATTATTTCACAAGGTAAGTTTGACTACAAGGGAGTTGACAAATACTTTGTCGAAGAGCCAGCCATGTACGAAGGATCAACTGGAACTAGAAAGTTGAGGGATAACATTTCTGACTTGAAGGCACAGGTGGCTTCCAACCAGAGAGGTGTGAACTTACTACAGGATTTATTTAAAGAATACGGTACCGAAATTGTCTTATTCTACATGTCCAACGTGAGAAAGTCTGCTGAGATGGCCGTTAGACAGTTCTTCAAGAAGCTTGCAAAGACCCACAAGGATAAGCTTCCATTGAGATCGGAGGAGTACTTGGATGATGGATCAAGACTCTGTTGCAGTATCTCGATCAATGGTGAAACAGGTGATGCTGTCTATGATTTCACTGGTACCTCTGAGCAAGCATACAACTGTTACAATGCTCCTCCTGCTGTTACTTATGCATGTGTTCTATTTGGTTTGAGAGTTCTCATTGATGCCGACATTCCGTTGAACGAAGGTTGTTTGATTCCTATCACCATTGTCATACCAGAAGGAACTATCTTGAATCCAACGAGTGAAGCTGCTGTCAACGCCGGTAATGGTAATACATCTCAAAGAATCAACGATACCATCATGAAATGTTACGAGTTGTCAAGTGCAGCATCTGGTAGTATGAATGTTCTAGCTTTTGGTCGTTCCAAAATAACATTAAAGGATGGTAGCTTGGTGGATGGATTTGCTCATCTTGATACCATTGCAGGTGGAAGTTCTGCGAGTTACATGGGGCCAGGTTATAGCGGTGTTCAGTCTCATATGACCAACACAAAGATTACAGATCCTGAAATTTTGGAGAGTAGATACCCTGCTATTTTGAGGGACTGGTCCATCAGACAAGGAACTGGAGGAAGAGGTAAGTATAAGGGAGGTGATGGTCTACAGAGAATCACAGAGTTTACCACTGCTGTTGAGGTCTCTTGTGCTGCTTACCGTCGTGTCAACTCTCCATACGGTGTCTGTGGTGGTGAAGATGGTGCACGTGGTGAAACTAGGTATGGTAGACGTAAACCAGATGGATCCATCCAATGGATTCACTTGTCCGGTTTCACACAACTTTCGGTTCAAGCTGGAGACCTGATCAACATTAGAACTCCTGGTTCTGGTGGTTATGGCTCTATCTCTGAAAGCTACGTTAAGTTTGATAGTGATAGGAAAGAGGAGAACCCTTCATTTGCCTATGTTCCTTTGGCAGGTGGTACTCTTGGTAACATGGTCAGTGCTGCTAACACATCTCAGTAATTATACCACGACTCTTTCTTCGATATATTTGCGTTAATCTTTTACTTCATTAAGATGGATGTGTCAGAGAAAAAGTAAGAAATGCTAATTTTTAAACTGCTAATTCGATTTTGCTTAAAACAAAGTTTAAAACAGTGATAAATGTTTGAATTTCCAACGCAAATTGGTTGAGCTTTTCAACAAAGTTCAATCACTGTACGATTCAATTGGAGATCAGCTAAATTAACCTTTTTCGTTGAATCAACTCCAGCAGAAACAAGTTTCTAAAAGTTAAAATCAAAACCAAAATCCCCTAGCGGCTCTGCGGCGAGTTTTTTTTGACTGCCATTTACAAAGAACGTGTCGATGTTAAGTATGGGCATTGCCTTGTTTGGGTTTTCTCTGAAACGAGTCTTTTTGCAAGGTGCGGCTCATAATTTAAATAAACAACTAGCTTGGGGGAGAAAGACCGACATAGACTGTGCTTCTGATAATGCTCAGTAGTACTGATAGAACTTTTCTTCTTTTGATGATTACAGGTCAAACATATTGAGCACTATCACACATTGTACAAAGCATCTGTATCATGGCATGTTGAATACCATCAACTGTACGACCAAAGTGATACGATCTGGCCGGAGACAGAGTTGCACCAGCACTGTTTCGAAGTCCGTGAGCTCCTCAGCTCATACCAACTTGAGAGGGAAAAAGAAAAGCAGATCAGGATGTCTCGCTTGCAAGAGAAGGAAGAAGAAATGCGACGAGCAGAAACCAAAGTGCCAAAGCTGCCTGAAGTTGAATAGTGAGTGCAGTTATGCAAAGGTTATGCTCTGGTACGATGAAAATCAGATTACACTCAGCAAAAGAGAGGTGTTAGAATTTCCCAATCGTGGAACAACAGCGCTTTGCAACGGCTTACAATTATCGATGCTCAATTTTACGGGCTGGGAACTTGGGTTGAGTTACATGTTCAACTATGGCGAGGATCTTGTTGAGATTCCAGATACCGATAAATCACAATCTATGAATGACACGATAGGAGGGTTTCCAACTGACATACCAAAGGAACTGAGCGTCAATGTTCTTTATCAAACTAGTGAGAGTTACCTATTCACACATTACATTGAGAACCTTAGCAAAACCAAAACATTTACAGACAGCGAACAGAATGTCAACGAGTTTCAGTACATCATCATTCCTGGTTGCGAAAGATTCGTTGGATTGTATCATTCGGTGTTAGCCCTAGCAGCCATCGATCTGATGAAAGCTGAGAAGCAGAAGCCCATCGAGCATCAAGATGAGCAGGTTATTAGCACATTCAGCTCGTTATTTTTCAGGTATAAAAATGAAGCCATAAATCAGTTATACGATACCCTTGATCATTTTGACGTTTCCGAGGTGGACATTTTGGAAGAGCTTGTGATCACAATAATGACGCTCTGTTCAGCAGAGATTACAAATATGGGAAACAAAAATTGGGTTAACCATCTAAAAGAGGGTTGTCTAATCTTTTCTGCCTTACCTCAAAGTCAAATTTTGAACTCCAAGATTCTTCTGTTCGTCTATAGATACTTCTCATTGAGGTTCATCTTCTTGGTTAGCACTTTGAAATTGGAAAAGCTAGATCAATTTTTGAAGTCTTGTCCTTGGCAAGCGATTGATCCAGTGTTTGACAACGATGAGATCGATCATATGTTTGGCTGTTCGCCTCGTCTACTCAAATCAATCTACGACCTTGCACTATTGAACCATTCAAGGGACACATATACGATGGACGAACAGACATTAACAAGACGTTATCTGAAGATTTGGGATGATCTAGAGTGTTTGAAGCAGGTTCCAATGATATCTACAAGAGAGGTTGAACTTTGTGCTAGCTCATACCTGCTTGCCATCAAAGCATACTTTTGCACCTTGCTATGGGGAGGAAAGCTCAGAGTCTATTCTGAGAGAGGATTCCCAATAGTCTATCACCAGCTGTTGCCTCAGCTAATGAATGTGCTGACGGAATTGAGCATATTACAGACTCAAGTGTTATTTCCTAGCTGGTGTCTATTTATTGGATCCCGCTGTAACGTTATTGGTGTCAGTGGGGAGATCACAAGATTGCAAGTGTTGAACATCTTGAGCAATCTTGAAGCTCGGTGGCCGTTATGCTCTAATGTGCAAACTCAAAAGGCAATGGAGACTATCTGGAAAGTATACGATTTGACCGTCGAGGACCCGATCAACTTCATGAACAAGGATAATAGGTTCATGTTCAAGTTTGACTGGCGGGATATCTTAAGTGAGGGTGATTTTATGCTACCTCTAACATGAATTGGTTCATGTTGCGTGCGTCAGACTATGCCAAATGGAGCTGACAGGGTCCTGGTTGGAAGCGCATCTTGGGTTGAGTTTAACGGTTCTCCGAGATTGAAGCAAAAAGACCACAAGATAACGTGGGGGCGTATGAATGAGCGGAGAATGGAGGACCACTTCCACAAAGCGTTGGCTACGACACTGGCGCTTTCAAGGCCTACCAAGAGGTATTGCCTATTATTCAGAAAACATTTGTTGTAGGGTGAGTTGCTTTCCGTTTGCCGGAGATTCGTTTATAGCGAAAAGCACTTTGATGGGGATAGGAAGTTTATAGCCACATAGACTAAATATAGTATTCAGCTTGAAAGATAAAGCGTAAGGGTACACCGAAAAAAAATTATCGGTACCTGGAGACAGGGGGGACGGTAATCGAAACAACGGGCTCTAATTCTCACATAATGGCAGATTATTGTTGGCGGAAGCTGAATGCGACTGATCGAGGATGAAGCCAGGCGTGCTGGCTCTGTTCCTTTTATCGTCTTAATTGGTTAGCAGAGAGGTGGTGAGGGAGGTCCTCATTTGCGCAAAAAATGGTTGGATTGATAAACCCGACGGCCATTTCCCAAAGAGGAAATGCCCGTGCATAATCACGTCGCATTTACTAGCAATCGCAGTCGCAGCCTATTGTTCTCGGGACAGGCGACGGAAAAAGCCAGGGTGCTTTGTGTGCTCCAACGCTACGACTGTGAATCCATTCAAACAGATCACCTCTCTCACATGGTTTGATCAGTCAACGAGTCTCTTATCGATCAGCAACCTCTCTTGTCTCCTTTCCAATTGAGCATCAGTGAGTGGTTAATGACAGGGTTAGTGGAAACGCGAATTATCTCTTCTTCATTCTCTTATCTTGCATGGAGAAAGATCCCATTACTTTCGGGATGATCATTCCTTTGATAGAAATAATGATATAAAACCATCTTAGCATCCTCAAATCCAGATGGCAACCTTTTGAATAATCTGATCCAATCTTCTCCCCCTCACCCACAACAAATAGAGACAACATCCATACGACATACTATATCGTCAGATCATGGCTGACAGTAACGAATTCCTGTCTGAGAAACAGACCGACACCTATGAGACCAAAGAGGTGAGTGACATTGAATTGACAGGTGCAAGATCAAAACTATCTCAGGTTCTTTCCAACAAGGAGTTCATCGAAGGCCATTCAGACAGAGAGCTTGATAGAGGTGCCAAATTCATTGCCGACCATCCAGAATACACGGGCCACACTGCGGAAGAAGAGAGAAAGTTGCTATGGAAGATTGACCTTATGATCCTCCCACTTCTTACTCTTGGTGTCACATGGGCAGCCATTGATAAGATCATCATCTCCAACGCCAGTTTGTACGGTATGTCTGTTGATTGTAACCTTGTTGGTCAACAGTACTCCTGGGTGTCTTCCATCTTTTACTTTGGTGAAATCTTGGGATGCTTTCCATTCAACTACCTATTGCAAAGGTTCCCAATCGGAAAAGTCTATTCAATCACATACCTTGCATGGTCAGTGCTGCTAATGTTGATGGCTGTTTGTAACAGCTTTGGAAGTTTGGCCGCAATCAGATTTTTGTTGGGTTTTTGTGAGGCAGTTTCGTTCCCAGCAGAAATGTTGGTGGTGAACAACTGGTACAAGAAACAAAAGGAGGTTCCTCCAAGAATGGCCATTGTGTTCTCTGCCTTTTCTTCGTTGTTTGCCGGTACCATTTCCTATGGTATTGCCAAGTATGAAGACAGATATGCAATTGCCGTTTGGAAAGTTATCTTTTTGGTGTTTGGTGCCTCATCTGTTGGCATTTCTGTCCTATTCTATTTCTTCATTGCTGGATCACCTCAGGAAAGTTTGTGGTTATCCGACAGAGAAAAGTGCATTGCCATCAGTAGAACCTTGGAGAACAAGGTTGGTTTGTCCAACAAGAAATTCAAAATGGAACAGGTGAAGGAAGCTTTGCTTGACTGGAAGACTTGGGTTTCCAGTGCCTTCTCGTTGTTTTCCAACGTTTGTAATGGTGGTCTACAAACGTTTGCTGCTCAGATTGTTAGTGGTTTAGGTTACTCCAGGCTAAGAACCACGCTATTGGGTTGCCCTACAGGTATCATTATGACTCTTTCAACTTTTTCCATTGCTATTTGTTCCAGATTTACCAAGAGAGGTAGATTACTGTTTGCTGCATTGGTGACCTTGATTCCAGTGACCTGTTCTGCCGTTATGATGAAGGTTGAAGATAAGACCTCGTTGTTGCCGGCCTATTACTTCTTCTACACGTACTGGGGTCCATATCCTTCAATGTTGACCGTGATTGCTGCCAACACTTCTGGTAACACCAAGAAGACCGTTGTCAACACGTTCAACTTCATAGCCTATGCTGTTGCCTGTATCATTGCTCCTCAGTTCTTCTTGACCTCCCAATCTCCAACGTATACTTTGGGTTACGGTGCCATTTTGTTCTGTCTATCTGCTTCTCTGTTGCTTCTTCTTGTCTATGCGTTCTTTGCACACATGGAGAACGTTTCGAGAGATAAGAAGTTTGGAAAGGTGAGACTAGAATTCGTTCCAGAAGAGGACAGTCTAGATGTGACAGACAAGGAGAAAGAGCACACCTTCCGTTACTCCTGGTGATCTAACGTGGGTGCTATTTGGTATGTCTATTGTGCCTTGGACTTTTCATTAAATATCATATATTCTATTCCTTTCTGATGGACCTGTAAGTAAGTAGCATAGCGGTAGAGAGAAAGAGCACAGCCCGAATAATTATCATCCAACCTTTCTAGTGGCACGACAAACAGAGGCAAATGCACACCGTTTGGATTACCTAACCCTTGGCGAAAGGTCCCTAGGCTACACCAACATGCCAATGGTTGTGGGGTGTCTGCAATCCTATAGAATCAATTGGATCTTTTCTGCTGTTATATACTAAAGACTAACTGCTTGTACAATCAACAGTTGCAGTGAATCATTAAGCTCCTTGCCTCCGCTCACTATTGCTTCCCCACACCCACAATGTCGAAATCAGAAGGACCACTACCAGAGTCGGTCATAAATCTACTCCAGAGTACACACTTCCTCCACTTGGGAACATGCACGGACAACATTCCCCATGTCAGCTTGATGAACTATTCGTTGATCACGCCATCGGAGACCTATCAGCACCATCTAGGATCAGACTTGGGAAACCAGGAATACTTCATTCTGATTGCCACTCCGAAGAACACCAACAAGTACTCCAACCTCTCCCAAAACCCACTGTGTTCGATCCTCGTGCACGACTGGACCACCAGCAAGAAGGCGGATGGGTCCTCGACGGCAGTTTCCAACGGTAGTACCGGTGGGTTGGATACCAACGGTCAGTTGCTCAAGCTACTAATGGACTTGAACCAGTCCGAGTTGAGCGAGTTGAGCTGTACGTTGAAAGGCCACGTTGCCAAATTCTTGGATCTTGAAGGTGGAGAAGAGTTGAAGTACTACAAGGATCTCCATTTGAAGAACCTACCCAATGCGAAATGTTTCATCGAGGGAGACGATGTCTCGTTGATCTTGATCAAGATCGATGGATCCAAGGTTGTTGATTCGAACAACAACATTTCTCAGTATAGCTAGTGATGTTTTTTTATTCTACCCTTTTTTTGTTTCTTCTTTGTTGTTACTTGTTCTAACTAGTTTATTTATTACTATACGGGGTCAATTACCCTCGGAACCGAAATCGTTGGTGAACTCGACAAACTTGTCCAAGTCCTTCTGGTTGACGGTTGGTTTGTTCGTCTTGATGGCCTTGATGAAATCCTTGATTCCCAAATCTGGCTCTTGTAACTCTTCACCGTCCAGGTCCAACCAGTTCATCTCGACGGCCTCCGGGTCGCCTGGAGAGCACGGAGTGTACTGCTGTAGTTCTTCTCCGTCGAGTTCGCCGATTCCAGCCACTCTTTTGAAGTGTGTAGCCATCTGGATCTTTCTGATTGGCTGCATCAATGCATCCTTGACAACAACGGCAACGTCATGACCGGAATAACCGTTGGTCATTCCACCCAGGGTCTGGTAGTCCTGGGTTGTTAGTGAGCATGGTGTATCTCCAATGTTCAACTTGAACATTTCCACCCTTGCCTCTTGGTCGGGCAATGCGATGTAGATTCTACGTTCGAACCTTCTTCTGATGGCGGAATCCAACTGCCATGGGATGTTGGTTGCGCCTAGCACTAGGACGCCATCGGAATCGTTTCCAACACCGTTCATCTGAACCAAGAGTTCGGTCTTGATTCTTCTGGATGCTTCAGATTCACCCTCACCTCTTGGACCACACAACGCATCAACTTCATCGATGAATATGATGGAGGGTTTCTGTTCTCTTGCCATGGCAAATAGCTGTTTGACCAATCTTTCGGATTCACCCATCCATTTGCTGACCAAGTCGGAACTGGAGACTGAAAAGAAGGTTGAATTGGCCTCTGTTGCCACTGCCTTTGCCAGGTAGGATTTACCGGTGCCTGGAGGTCCGTACAGTAGGATACCACTGACCGGTTTCCTCTTTCCCTTGAACAAGTGTGGGAATTTGACCGGTAGTATGACGGCCTCTTTCAATGCCTCCTTTGCCAACTCCAAACCTGCAATGTCATCCCACTGAACGTTTGGTTTTTCCGATAGAATCGAGTTTGCCAAAGCGCCTCGAAGCTTCTTGTTATCGTTGTCATCATCGTTTGAAGAATCGTCACCGGTCTTCTTATTCTTGACCGAACCGGAGGTTGCACTTGCCTCGCCCGTTTGATCCTGCTGGGTCTTCTTGTCGAGATGTTCCTTGAGCTGTTCTGCCCTTGAGAGATACTCTGTGAACTTTGATCTTATTGTTTCTTTTGACTTGGGGTTTTTCTCGTACTTGAGAGCTAGCATTAGATAGTCTAGTCCGTTGTAGTACAGCTTGTAGGCCTCATCGTACTTGCTAGCACTGTCTGCCTCTATTGCCTTTTTCACGAGTTCTACTCCTTTATCCAGGAATTCGCTTGCACTTGACATTTGAAGATTGATGGTTGGATGGTTCAAATTGACCTGGCAATCGGGGGGATGAAGGGATGAAGAGCAGAGAGTTGAGGTTGACCCTATGTGTTATCACAGATTAGGATAGTGTCTTAACTGATAATGGTTTAATGGAGGGAAGCCTGCGATTAGAAGGGAAAGACATGCCGGTGTACGGATGTAGAAATTATTAATATTAATAAAAGGGAAAATGGTTTAATGGTAAAACGTTTGACTTTTAATCAATTTAAAAAATATAAATAGAAGGAGGCGGTGCAATGGAAAAGAGTCTATCTATAATTCAGGGGTCTTCCCTTCCCCCCCCCTCAGAGGGGCAAGGGTTTTTTGTTCCAAAGGCAGTTCAAAGGTAGGGTGATATACAGCAACTGCCAATAGCCAGTGGCCGTCGTGCCCTGTGCCATTCTGGTGCTGCTGCTGACACTACCAAGAGAAGAAAGAAGCCACCCACCAGACCGATTCCATCTGTTGAAAAGGAAGGGGTGGATACTGCCAAGGCTTCTTCTTTCAACAATAGTATCAGACAATAGAATAACACACAGGCATTGTCCAGAGAGAGGAAAAAAGCAATTGATTAAACTGCCAAGCAATTTCTTCTTCCCCCCCCCTCCGTTGCTCTCCCAAAGCATTTATCACCACTCTGCCAATTCTACACTGCTACCCTTTGGCCACCACTTGTTTGATTGTGTTTTTGTCCAATGACGGCTACTCCAGTCCCATTCATTCCCCCCCATTGCCCTTGCCACCTCTCCCATTCCCTTCCCCCTCCGCCCCTTCCTTTCCCCTGGGCTGATAAAATTTGCATTCCCCAATTGGATGATGGGCTGTTACTTGTTGTAGTATCCATCCACCGGCCTTTTCTTCCCATCAACCATACGTTCCACCTGTATATACACATCGATTAGAGGTGTATACATCTGTATAATAGTATCAACAACCCTTTCTCCTCGGTGACTCGGGCTTCTTCTGATCATCGGAGAAACCCAAAGAGGCGCGACGATTGGCTGTCGTTTGGGAAGAATACGGCCGATCGTCGTGCTGCGTGCTGCGTGTAAAGAAAGGCCTTCTCCCGCTCCTGCCCGTCGTGCCCGCGTGCCCTGTGCCGCTCTGCTGGAAAGTTACCGCCACGGCCCAAAGATGGCTTTTCATTGACGGTTGCGAGTCCGTCACCAATCTTCATTACAGAGAGTGTCGCTCGCTTCAGCTTCAACACCTCTCTCTAACTTACCAGCTTTGTTTTCTTTCCCTCTTTCTCCTTTTCCCTTTTCCTTTCCCCTTTCCCCTTTCCCCTTTCCCCTTCATTTGTCAATCATTACCTTCAATCGGCGTTATCTTTGTTTGATAGTATCTTCATCACAATTGGTATCATCAAATAACGTATAATCACGTCCTCTTTGACTAAGATACTCCCACCGTATTTTCCCATCCTTTCCACACCAGATATCCATTGCACAATTGCAATCTCCATCCCTTCACTCTTCTGCAGTGTCTATCATACAGTACTTCTCAAGAGTTATTGCAAGCAGGCTCTTTCCTGGACCTCCATTCGACAACACAACAACATTGAACAGGTAAAGTATCCCTGGTACCGTCCCTAAGCAATTACTACATCGCTTAACCGACATTCGATTTCGTTCCACTCGTCTAAGAAATAAAAAAAATGTCCTACCAAAGGGGAATCCAAAATACAACAAACCACACAATGCCAGAACGCACCCATTTGGACGAACTACTAGACGCCGTCAAGAAGGAGTTTGAAAACGTCTCAAGAGAAGCAACCCTCTACAAAGACCACCACCATGAATACGAGTTGAAGATAAACCAACAACACCAAGAGTTGACAAACATTAGAAATACCGTCTATGAGTTGGAACAGGCCCATAGAACAATGAAAGAGGCCTACGAAAAGGAAATCATGAGACTGAAGCAGGACCTGGAGAACAGAGATAGACTGCTTCAACAACAGTCTCTGCAACAGCAGCAACAACAACAACAGCAGTCCTTGCAACAACAGCAACAGCAGCAGCAACAACAACAGCAGCAACAGCAACAACAGGCTGCAGCAGCAGCTGCTGCTCAGGCTCAAGTTCAAGCACAACAGCAGGCTCAAGCTCAGGCCCAAGCACAAGCTCAAGCACAAGCACAAGCTCAAGCCCAGGCCCAAGCTCAAGCCCAGCAACAGGCACAGACAAAGGTTCAACAGGGCTTCCCTCAAACTCCACAACAGCTGCCTCCTCCAAATCTGAGCGCTTCCCCTTCAGATCTGAGATCAGGATTTAGCGGTACTCTACCTCACATCAACGCTGCAATGCCTCTACAAGGTACCCCGTCTGCTCCAAAGCCAGAACTGCCACAAGTCTCCCAGTTGACACAGCCTTCACCATCTGCATCTGCATCGGCTCCAACAACAACAACAGCTGCCCCAGCAACAACAACAACAACTCCAGGCGCAACCACAACTGCCTCGACTCCAGGCGCTGCTCCTTCGGCAACAACCGCTACATCTGCAGCTCCTGCAGAGTCGTCAAATGCTCCTTCCGTTTCAGGAACCCCTGTTGCAGGAGCCTCTGCATTGGTCAAGACAGAACAGGACGGTGCAGCCTTCTTGAAGAGGGCCCAACATAACAAACCAATCCCAGCCTTCCTAAAAGATTTCGACTCCTACAACACCCTACCGTACAAGAAACAGCACAGCGAATACTACACGGTGTACAATCCAAAGTTCCCAAAGAAGGTTGACATTGGCCTAGTGCATTCGTTCGATCACACCTCTGTCGTCTGCTGTGTCAGATTCTCCAAAGATGGTAAGTTCTTGGCAACAGGATGTAACAAGCTAACACAGGTGTTCTCGGTCGAAACCGGTGATCTTGTTGCAAGATTGAGCGACGAGTCAACGGCTGCCTCTAACGGCTCCTACGATACAGACACTGGAGACTTGTACATCAGATCGGTCTGTTTCTCTCCGGATGGTAAGTTCTTGGCAACAGGTGCGGAGGATAAGATCATTAGAATTTGGGATTTGGCAACAAGAACAATCGTGAAATACTTGAAAGGCCACGAACAGGACATTTACTCCTTGGATTTCTTCCCTGATGGTTCAAAGTTGGTCTCTGGTTCCGGCGATAGAACCGTTAGAATCTGGGACGTGTTCACCGGTCAGTGCTGTCTAACCCTATCCATCGAGGATGGCGTTACAACAGTGGCAGTCTCTCCAGATGGTAAGTTGATTGCCGCTGGTTCGTTGGATAGAACCGTTAGAGTCTGGGATGCAAACCAAGGTTTCCTTGTCGAAAGGTTAGACTCTGCAAACGAATCTGGTAACGGTCACATGGATTCCGTCTACTCGGTCACTTTCACGCATGACGGTAAGGAGATTGCTTCGGGCTCTTTGGATAGAACGGTGAAGTTGTGGTCTTTGAAAGACTTGCAAAAGCAACAGGGAGCTTCCAAGTCCAACTGTGAAGTTACCTATGTTGGACATAAGGACTTTGTCCTATCGGTCTGTTGTACCCCAGACGATGAGTTCATTCTTTCCGGTTCGAAGGATAGGGGTGTCATCATGTGGGAAAAGGCCACCGGTGAACCGTACATCATGCTACAAGGACACAGAAACTCGGTCATTAGTGTCAGCGTTTCTCCTGCAATGAGTCCAAAGAGAGGACTCAATGGTGGTTACTTTGCCACCGGTTCTGGTGACTGTAAGGCCAGAATCTGGAGATGGGACAGGATCGCTCCTGGTTCATGATTCCGATTGTCGACGATGATGTGGGCTTCTTTTGCGTTTCACTAAGTATTTTTTTTTTTGTTTTATCTTCCCCCTCCCCTCCCTTCCTTTTTTATCCTTGTTGTTGTTGTTGGTACATTACTGCTTACTCTTATATCTAATTCTGTTTGTATTATTCACCGTTGTGCTTTCTTTACCCATTACTCCTTGTTTGAGTCCAGTCTACTTCTCAAACTGCTTGTGTTTTATTTTTTTTTTCTCTTGTGATGCTTTCTTTTCTCCTGCCTACCATTACACTCCCTATTTTTGTTTCATCTTCAATGTTACTTGATCAATCAAAAAACCCAGTTTACTCCGTTGAACTATCGTATGCTGCGTGTGCTCGTTTACGTGTCTCCACAGCCCGCGCGCACTGGACAGCTCGTATAACGTGCGTGCAAAAACGCTGAAAAAACTTGGACCTCCAGCTGAACAACAACCATGTATGGGTCTCCCAGTGCATGTTTAAAAGAAACACGTTCCAAAAGGTCATACTTGGAACAGGCATATTTCCCAACAACAACAATCCACTTTGAATTGAACAGTACCCACGGAGTGTTATCCTGTCGAAAAGAAAATGTCCAACATCTACTACTCATCTGCCACTGCGCCTGTCAACATTGCCGTAAGTATCGTTCTTCCCCCCTTTTCTTTCCCTCTCGCCAGCCGTTCAAACAGCCTACTAACAGCATCGTTGAAACATTGCAGACGTTGAAATACTGGGGTAAAAGGGACAAGGACCTCAACCTCCCAACAAACTCCTCCATCAGTGTTACCCTTTCGCAGAAGGATCTAAGGACGCTCACAACAGCATCGTGCTCTCCATCGTTCAAAGTTGATACCCTTTGGTTGAACGGTGAAAAGCATCCAATTGACAGTCCAAGAAGTTTACAGTGTCTGGGAGATCTAAGAGCCTACAGGAAAGAACTAGAAGCCAAGGATGAATCCTTACCAAAGTTGAGCAAGATGAAACTACACATCGTCAGTGAGAACAACTTCCCAACGGCTGCAGGTTTGGCCTCTTCGGCCGCTGGGTTTGCAGCTCTAATTGCAGCAATCTCAAAACTGTACAAGCTACCACAGTCTGCATCCGAACTGTCCAAGATTGCAAGAAAGGGGTCAGGCTCAGCCTGTAGATCGTTGTTTGGAGGTTATGTTGCCTGGGAGATGGGTCTGCTGGAGGACGGTTCAGATTCAAAAGCTGTCGAAGTTGCACCACTATCACACTGGCCCGAAATGAAGGCCTGTATTCTTGTTGTTTCCGATGACAAGAAGGATGTTCCTTCGACCAGTGGTATGCAACTGACTGTCAAGACAAGCGATCTGTTCCAGCATAGAATCGAACACGTTGTTCCAAAGAGATTCTTGGAGATGAAGAAGAGTATCATCGATAGGGATTTTGGAACGTTTGCAGAGTTGACAATGAAAGATTCAAACTCTTTCCATTCTGTCTGTTTGGACTCCTACCCTCCAATCTTTTACCTAAACGACACTTCAAAGAGAATCATCAAGCTTGTCAATCTGTTGAACGAATCTGCAGGTGAAACAGTTGCTGCCTACACCTTTGACGCTGGTCCAAATGCAGTTATTTATTACGAGGAGAAGAACGAATCTGTTGTCTTGGGACTGTTCAACAAGATCTTTGGACAGCTGACCGGTTGGGATAAGGTTGATCCTACAACATTGACCATTTTGGACAGTTTCCCTGTTGAACTGATCGATGAATCTTGGTCTACCGGTGTCTCTAGAGTCATTCTAACCGAAGTTGGTGATGGTCCTTTGGACAGCGATGAAGTTTTGATCAATCTTGAGACTGGGTTGCCAAAGAATTGAGATAGAAAAGAAAAAAGAGAAAAAAAAACAGAATTGCTAAATGGATCATCCATCCTCTGTACAACAAACCCCTGCCAGTGAGTAACATTTGAAAACCCCTTCAAAGAATTGTATAACTGGTCAACTAATAAATATTCAGCTTCCTGCTATTCATCCGTATCCTTACCCATAGTCTCTTGTTGACCCTGTGTATAGGTGTCCATTTAAAAAAAACCCAATTGTTAACCCAGATTGGGTAAGTATCGCGCTTTAGATAAGCCCGAGGCAGATGGCAAACGGCAAGCGGGAGCGCAAACGAGAGACCGACTAACACTCTACTCTCCACCTGTTCATCTATTTAAACGGTCTGTTAAACAGGCTCTTCTTTACTCAATTGCAACCTTATCAAACAGCAAACGGTAAGAACAACACAAACATATAAATCATGACAATTGCAAAGTACGTCACGTTGAACAATGGTATCAAGATCCCATTCATGGGCCTTGGTACTTGGGAAATTACAAATGCAAGAGAGGTTGTCAAGGAGGCATTGAGCGTTGGTTACAGATGTATCGATACTGCTATTCTATATGGAAATGAAAGACAATCTGGAGAGGGTATCTTGGATTGGATTGCTGAAGATCCTACCAACAACAAGAGAGAAGATGTCTACTACATTACCAAGCTATGGAACAACCAAAATGGTTATTCCAACGCTAAGAATGCCATTAAGGAGGGTCTCAAAAAGGTTGAAGGATTAGGTTACATTGATCTATTGTTAATCCATTCTCCAACCGAAGGTAAGACGATGAGGTTGGAAACTTACAGGGCAATGCAAGAGGCTGTTGATGAAGGTATTGTCAAATCAATAGGGGTTTCCAACTATGGTATCGAACACATGAAAGAGTTGCTCTCATGGTCCGGCTTGAAGCATAAACCTGTTGTCAACGAGATTGAGATTGCACCTTGGTGTATGAGACAAGAATTGGCCGATTTTTGTAAGAGCCAAGATGTCGATGTTATTGCGTATGCTCCACTATCGCACGCATATAGACTTCAAGATCCAGATGCCGTTGCAATTGCAAAGAAGAAAGGAGTCACCACTGCCCAAGTCCTTATCAGATGGTCCTTGCAGAAAGGTTACATTCCAATTCCAAAGACCAAGACGTTGAGTAGGTTGCCGGTCAACCTTGATGTGCTATCTTTTGAACTTTCGGCAGACGAGATTGCAACTCTTGATCACCCTGAAGTCCATGATCCTTCTGATTGGGAAGTCACCACTTGTCCTTAAATATGTACCCTGTGGTCTAGTTTCATCATGAATCGATAGTCCTCCGTGCTTGTTCTTTTTCTTCTTGTCCCTCATCCAAGGAAAAGCAAGATACTCTAGAGACTGCCGAGTCTCTGTTTGAAAACGCCAACTTCCAATAAACCTTTCTTTAGTACAAGCATTGTGGTCACAGTAGTAAAGAGATAAAAACTGAACAACAACACAGAGAGTGTTAAAGAAAAAAAGTCTGTACTGAATAGATTCAATAATTAACGACTCAAAAAGAGTAGATGTAATTTTTCACTTAGGCAGTATGTATAATGCATGCATGCATGCACTTGAGCCAAATTTTTCATTGCACAGTTGAAAGACGATGTACTCTAGCCAAATATCATCGTTGCAATTCTACGACACTACCAAGAACATCGATACAGACTGTCTGATTGAGATTTGATTTGCAGGCATACTTTGTTAGTCTGAGAAATAACAGTGGAAACAATGTCAGACGACGAAGTACTATTTGAAAGTGGTCTATTTGACGAACCGGAAGGTTACAGACCACCACCGCCAGAGGCCCACTTTGTCAAATACAAGAGAACTAAGGCTACGGAAGAATGCAAGCATGATGTGGAAGAGATCAACTTGAGACTTGTCGGAAAGTCGCCATTATGGGGCCATTTACTCTGGAACGCTGGAATCTATACTGCAAACTACGTGGAAGAGCATTCCAAGGATGAGATCAAAGGTAAGAGAATAGTAGAATTTGGAGCAGCTGCCGCCCTACCTTCTCTTCTATGTGCATTGAATGGTGCTGAGCAGGTGATAGTAACTGACTACCCAGATGCCGATCTTCTCTCCAATATACAGTACAACGTTGATCACTTGGAGTATGCAAGAGCAAAGGAAATAATAACGGTTGAAGGTTTCATTTGGGGAAATGACACCAGTGACATCAAAGACTTAATGATAGCTAAATCTGGAGATGGGTACGCAGATTTTCTGATCATGAGTGACTTGGTTTTCAACCATTCAGAGCATCATAAGCTTCTGAGATCATGCAAAGAGCTTATTAGACCGCTAAACAAACAGTTGGAGAAGGGTTCCGGAGGAAAATGTCTGGTTGTTTGGTCACCTCATAGGCCCACCCCGAAAATGGTGGAAAATGACTTCCAATTCTTCAAAGATGCCGAGGAACTATTCCAATTCGATGTGGAAAAGGTGGAGATGGTTCATTGGGAGCATCCAATGTTCCCTGAAGATCCTTTGGAGACGGAAGAGATCAGAAAAAGAGTTTACTGTTATTTGCTGCACCCAACTTGGTGATGATTGCTAGATGATAAGGCAGAATGTAGCTGCTGAATTGGCGTTGTATCCTATCCATGAATATAATAAACGTTGACAATGTTAGATTAAGCTCGTATCCTTGAATATATCATACTGTATGATCCTCAACTTTCAGTGGCGCCGATCGACGCCAGCGACGCCTCTCGGTTTTTTTTTTCTTGTGGTGTCCGTTTTGGGACTTAATTACGTGCATGAGTAACAACCAGCCACTTTCCCTTTGTAGAAGACAAAAAGAGTTATGGGTAGTACTGATACACGATGGAAGATAGATGTTCTTGTTGATCGATCCAGATCAATAACGAAACTTTGCTTCACTCATTATCAACTGACTGCTTTTCAAGCTTGTGATATCTGCAAAACCTCTTGAAAAAACAAGAGCCATACATATATAACCGTGATACAACCCACGATCTTCCCCCATACCTTTCTTTGTCATTGACGACGCGATTAGTTAACTTTGTTCGCTTCACGATGTATCCCGATTCACCAGAACAAGAAACCATTGTGAGAAATCCAACAACTCCAACATCGACGGGTAATAATTTTGGCAAACAGTTGAAGACGCCATCAACATCAACCACCACACACAAGCATCATTTACAGACTCCAAAGACTCCTCACCATGGATCAAAGAAGCATTTGCTCTCATCTCCCATCGCCTACTCAAGGGTCCCTCAACAACAGCAATCACATTTACAAACACCCGATCAAACACCAAGGATAAACCGCAAAAAAGAGCTTGCAGATGCACTTTCATTTGGATCTGGAGTCAAATCTAATCATGGATCAGTGCTGTTTCCATTGGCCCATTCCACCGTTGGTTCGGGAAGAAAACTGTCAAACAATTTTGCCAATAACCCTAATAACAGGTTACAATCCGGAAGTTTGAACTTTCAAGGTTCTTTCAAGATTGATATTGAAGAAGACGTGCAATACACATCATCAGAAGACGAGAGCTTCACAAATTCTTCGACTTCAAGCTTGAAAAAGATCACTAAAAAGCTAGATTTTTCCGAAGAAGTTCAACAGCAACAACCACAGCCATGCACGCCAAAGGGCCAAATAATCACCGAGGAACTGGCGTTCGAGCTACAAGGCAAAGAAGGTGGTAGGCACAACAATGATGATGATGAAGTGTTCATAACGAGAAAGCAGATGGAAAATCCATTCTTCAGCAATGGCATCAATTCACCAGCAAAGTCTTGTTTGCCACAGGATACATCAATATATGAAACCCACATGGAAATGATCCACTCCAAAACGGGGAAAAAGATGCTCCAACCACTCGATGATGATCAGAAAGCCATCAGACCAAGGGTGCTATTCCAGGATGAAATAAGATTACAGAAAGCTCCTTCGACGCCAACGAACAACATCAGTCTGAATCCAACAAAGACAAATGGAACACCTGAAAAGAAAGATGCGTTTTTGAAAGATGGTGAAATCATCAGAAAGAAAAAGATGAGCAATCCATTCATGGCTTCGAAAGGTGCTTCCCTATCTACAATGCAAAAGAAGACAAAGGTTGCCAACATATTCCAAGATTTCAACATTGCTTCATCTGAAGATGAGAACGACGTTGATGAAACTTCAGTGGCTCACAAGAATTCATCTGGACATGAGATGACAACAATTGAGTACGTCAACAACAAGACAGGTGAAAAAAGAGTAGTTTCTATGGATGAAGAGCAGCTCAGCGTGAAGCCAAAAAAACTAGATTTCAGTGGATGTTGAACGGTTCAATATCTGGTTCGTGTTATTTATTTAATGGTGGGTCATTTTGGGGTTTCCAGGGTTAGTCGATATTTTGTGTATACTAGTGTGTTTTTGTTTCTTTCTCTTTTTCTCCTGTCCGGCCAGCTGGTTTGGACGATATCCTTTACTCTTTTTCTAATTCATCAAAAGCAGCTGTTTGGCTGCAATTCCATTTTTGTGTTGAGCTGTTGAGCGATTAATTGATTTTCCAACTGACACAATTGCTGTTACGCGAGGCGTTCAGACTTGCCTGACAAGAAAACCACCTTTTCTTCTTTAATGCCTCGGTCCTTCCTGAGCATTTATCAGTAAACTGATGATTAAATTGGCGAAGTTCGTAACCTGAAACAAATCCTCAATGCATTTTGAATGACATCAATTCGACTTTTCCTTAGCGGCGAAAGTTTTTGCAGCTTGGTTGTCTTAAAATAAAGCACTCCTAGCCGAGCAACCGAAGCTGCAAGTTTTGATCATGTTGAAAGTCGGCATGTTCCTAGACCAGCCTTGCTAATTGGTTGGTCGAGCTTTGAACGTAGAATTGTTCAGGGGATTAAGGTGCACAGCGAATTAGCTTTGGGGGTTTTCACCAAGGGATGCTGCTTTACGCCGACCGGCGATAAGATTAGCTGATTTCTGCAAGCCGGAAACCACCATGCTACTTGATGTCACGAACATTCGTCAAGACTTTTCACATAGATAGCATTTTAGCAACTCCCACACTCATGGTCAAACCACTTCAGTAGAGAACAATTTTATTCAAAACTTAAACCGTAAGGTCTGGGCGATTTTCGGCTAAGACAGAGTTTAACACTTAAACTTTCAATGAATATGCTTCACAGAGCTAGTCCTTGAAATTTCTAAATTTAACAGCAAATCATTGCAAACATTCCACCTGTACAGTTGATGACACATTCACAGAGAGTTGAAACATGCTCTTTAGAAAATTGTGATTGCATAATCAGTGTTGAAATAAAGCTCTCGAGGTTCTAATACATGGGTCTCATTGCCCCATCCTGAAGAGTAGTCGGCTACCAAAATCGTAGAGTGTTTGTGAGGCAACTGGATCACTCAGTTGTCAGACATTGAGTTTTCTTCTCTGACATGGCCCCAGAATAACATTCCCTGTTTGGGCAACTTTATGTGTGTGTATACTATCAGTTTGATGGTGGTGGTGGCCTAATGGCTGGCTATATGCCTTTTCCCCCATAAAACTGGGATACGTCCAGATTAAGGTTAGATTGCATGTAAGCTAATGCATGCAAGGTTTGAATGTATGTACATGTAGTATGCAGCGTCCACTCTGCTGGTGGTATCCAAATCCCCTTGATCTCTTTCTTCACTCTGTCGGCATCTGTATATTATTATAATATGAGGCACTAAGTCACTCACACCTGTCATACCAAACAAAAGGCTAATGTGAAGCTCCACATCACCGCTCGAGTTATGACACACTGCATCCAAGTATCCAACAGTGTGATGATACAAAAAAAGTAAAATTCTGAGAAATTGGCGATTCGACATTTTCAATTACAACCTACTGTCGCATGCCATGAAGCTAATAACACAGGAACACTCCCAAAAAACACGAACTGGAACATTGCACGTTACCACCGAATTGGCCATCACTGACTTGGCAAACCCACAACTTCTCCACATTTTGCAGCAGCTGTTAGAAAACAACTTATGAGCCCCTGATCTTTCCCTGCCCATCTTCGGTAAATGTCCTCAGTAAGGTATGAAATGGGGGTGCCATCAGCAAGTATAGCCAAAGCGATCTGGCCACGTCCTACTTTCTCCTGTGGCCCTTGCTGTGAAAAGGTAGTTTACCCTATTTGTGGAATGGCGGTAATCAGTTTCAGGTGCGACCCAAGATCAGCAGTTCAACAAGTATCTCAAAGTTGATTGATTCATTTTTTAACATGCTGAAATCTCAAACTAAAAAGCATACAAAAACCTTAAAGCTTCGGGGTGCACAGGTGCATAGAAAATTTGTTTTGGGGAAAGAAAGCTTAAAGCTTAGAACTACGTAGATGTATCTCCACCCAGCTATCTGTTGCTGAGTCAATCATAGCCGACCTGAGTGAAACTTTGGGAAAAGTATAAGATAGCTCGTACTCTGGCTTTGCTGAATTGAAGTGCAGCAGCATAGAAACAACTGACAATACCATGGCAACATGAGATTGATGAGTATACTCCTTTCAGCATGTTCATGCCGTACATTCTTCAGATAAGTGCAAACTATCTCTCGGTTGTATTAATCTTGGAGTTTGCTCCCCGCGGAAGAGTGTGTTATCATCAACTGAAATTTGGGGGCATGCAATGCTCGTCCAACTCACTGGTTCCGACTATCACTCTTGCGACAGTCGGGGAAGGAAGGAACAGTTGTAAACGTTCGGCGTCGTTCCCGAGGTCAAATGACGGTTATGAATCTTCAACGTGGGGGTTGAAGCAAACGTGACTATAACTGAGTGCCCATAGTGCTCGCCACGGTATGGTGCAATAAAGATAGCCACCGAGGTGTCCACTCACACACGACAACTTAAAATGCTGTACTTATTCTAGCTGTAGTTGAAGGACAAATAATTTCCTTATTCGACAAAAAGTAATAGACAGTCAATCCCTGTTTCCCGAGGGTGCTCCTATAAGCTGAGCTAAAATATTACATGGTGCATTTTATGAAACCTTATCGAAGATTCCCAATTTTTCAGGTTCTTTTTCAGCCGCACGCTGCCGAGTGACAGAATTGCTCCACATCTTTTGGGGGTCCGAATCTACTACATTTCTACGTTTAACCTCCATTGGAAAGACTCTTATCTCCACAACTCTCATTCCACAGCTTGCTAGAAGAAGTTTGAGAAGGCAACTGAATCACTGGATTCTCCAACTGGTAGCACTACTGTTTGCCACATCACCCTCTCCTTCATCGCTCTTCAATCGTCGGTACTTTGAATGACTGTGCTCACTATCGGATTTACCACACGATAACTGATAACAGTTCGACATTGGCGCAATTCTGAACACCGAGGAAACATTTAAACTTCACACGACAAGTTTAAAGGTTCGTAACCACGACTACATACAATAGAGCAGCACCAACGCAACTAAACTTTTTCTACTTCACCTTCGACGCTTTCATTTGTATCTTTTCTTTGTACCTTTTCTACTAACCATAATGAACGAAGGGACTTCATATTCGATAATATGATGATAGCAACTAGGCTTTATTTGGTACAGACTACTGATCTATCAAGATACTATACTGGTTGTGTACTTTCTCACAAGCAAGACTGAAAGAGACTCATACAAATGCGGTGTAACATTGTAACCTGTGCGGCTTGCAGATATACAATATACAAATGGCATCCCCCTGTTACAGGGTTCCGGTGCCTAAAAGTAACTGACGAGATCTACCTTTGTTGACTGCAACGTTTCAACAATAAATTACGGATAAGAGATGGGCAGGTGAAGACCAAAGGTTTCAAAGCAACCTTGAAAAACCAGTATCTCATTCCTTTTTCTCAATCTTCTATGTTCTGGTCATCGTCTAGGAAAGGTATAGAGACAACAAAGTTGACCCTTCTATGATGGTCGAACGATAGCGTGATCACGTCTCCGTTCACGAAACCGGTCGGTGCAATATGTGGCAGTCATAAAATAAGCTGTAATTGCTACTTCGAAATTTTTTTTGTACCCGGAGCTTCTTCGGTAGAACATTACACACCTCTCTAGAACCTAAAAGGTTCGTATGATCCAGTTGTGGTGAAAAGTACCAGTAGACCGAACCACTCTTCAAACTGGAAAGCTGGAAACTTTTGGCGTGTACGGGCGTAAAACTGAATTGGCCGATTTGCGTTGGTTTCCTTCAGATTCCGAAGGATTGTTTAACGCTTGTCTTTATGGCGTTTTCGTTATTTAAAGAAAATGCTAAATCTGGGTCAGTTCTGCCGACGTGTCTCTGTCAAGATACCAACTAAAAAGAACTTCTGATAGCTTTCCCGCTTTGTACAGCACACGGCGAACGCCAGTGTGCTAAATTCAAGTTTCAGATTTTTGCATTGGCATTGTGAGCTGATAAGTGATCGATCCTGAACTTTTCACTTTAACTAGCCTTCTGACTCCCGATCATCATGCTCCACTCCATTGCTGGGATTAGGTATAGTTGGTATCTGTAGACATACACGTGTATAAGCAAGACATGAACAAGTCTACCAATACACGGCCAGATTCCATGAACGCGAAAACAAACCTCGGCAGTGTGGAGCTAGCAAGCCAAATTACGTACACTTTGTACATGGTGCATGATGCATGGTGCAACCTGCAACACCATCGAACATTTGGCGCACCACATCGTACATGAGGCATGTAACCAACACTGCCAACACCAAATGCACCATGGTTAAGCAAGCTGGATCACTGAATCACAGGAGCTCACAGGTGGTGTTTGGACTCAAATTTGTAAGGGTTGGATCTATTCTGTGGTTGGCTGTGGCAACTTGGCGGCGCTTGCATTGTAAGAACACATGCCGTCCCGATCCTCTCATTAAACATCCCAATTGTTGGTGGTGTTTAATTAGATATAAATCGAGCTAACTGTGTGGTGAAGGCTGTCACTACGACAATGCTTGACATTGTTCTGCTAAATTAGGTGCAACTAAAGGTTTCCCTGTATCGTTCGTTATCAACACTTTATGGGAAGTATTAAGTGGTGGTGCTATTTGTCAACTGAGTATATAAGTATCCTAAGGATCCTCCCATCCTGCTTTCCTACCTTTTACTTATTATCATCTGACTGGTTGTGTGGTTAGAAACATTGACCCTTGATTTTTATTCAATCAAAGGAACGTCCCCTTTCTCTTCTTTCTTATCCAGCACGTCACCTAAAGGTTTCAACAGACCCCTATCCAAGCTTTGCAGCATTCACAAAACCGAACTTGCTCACGCTACAGTATTTTACAGCTAAAACGCATACTACAAGAGAAGACTTATGAATTCAAAGTGACCATTCTCATCTCTCTCTCCATTCCAACAGCATTCCAATCATCATCCGATTCAGCATCATTCGCGCCATCATCGTACTTGACATGAACTTTCTTGAACTTCATCCTGACGCTCAAGGCCAGTCATATCTGGAGCTACCGTTCTCTGAAAACGAAGCTGTCCTCTTTGGCCAGCAACTTGTTCAAAACCTTTCACAAACAGCCGTCCCAGTCAAACCGTTGGCTTCAACAAGAAATGGCAGTGCTTCTTCCGTTGACCTATATCATGCCGAAGCATTGGGATACCTAGTGCATCCGGCATATGTTGTTGAAGATCTGAATAATGATCTGACCGATTTCCAATCTATACAAGACGAAGATACTCCCCTTTCTGCCACCACAATCAGTCCATCAAGCAGCATCGTTCTCGGTGAATTGGACATAAACGTTGATGATTACGCTTATACTGAAGATGTTGATGCACTGTGGCACCCATCTCCATCGGCAGACGATTTGATGGGGCCCTCCGATTCAATTTTGGTTTTCCCTGCTTCTCATCAGTTGCCATCATCTGTGTACGAGCCAAGGGCTCCTCTTGAACTGTTTGACCCTGATTTTAGCGCTGCAGATGAATACCTCCTTCTCAAAAATACGCAGAATGAGCACCTCCAACAGCATCAAAGAACTCGTAAGACATACAGGCCTTCCCTTACGGGGCATAAGCCTTTCATGAAGGTTAACTCCCAACCACCTTCATCATCAAATTTCTCTCTACAGCGCTCTTTGTCATTCCCTGTCGCTGATAATGGTATGGGCTTCAGCGGTTCCCAGTTGCAAGATACATTGGCAACGAATGCAACCGTCTTTCCAGCAGACTCTTTGTCGCTATCGACTTCTTCTATCAGAAGTTCGCCTTGTATCAAACTTCAGGTGAGCTCAGTGAATAAGCCTCAGTCATCATTCAAGCCTACTAGGAAGTCCAGATCTAAATCAATACCGACGGTGCACACAATATCGATGATCAATAGTGGAAAATCATCGACCTCTTTGGCCTCGACGGGTTCATTGTCCATCTCGACAACTTCATCCTCATCTACACCTACTAATCCATTCTACAACCCTCCTGAAATCTTAAGGAGGTTTAGTCTTGGTGATAGCTTGAGAAAGCAGCAGTGAGTCTCAATCACTTCTCCATCTTTTCTAAAAACATTTTACGGCATAGAGTTGATACTCCTCTGCTGTATCCTCTACTCCCCTATTTTTTAACGGACGCTATGTTCAATTACAGCAATTGGTAAGCTTTGGAATGCTTCTGTTTTGGTCCGCTAGGACTACTAGCAATCCGGAAGCAGCCGATCTGTTTTGTTCAATCTATTTCACTCGTTGACAATCGCATTATTCGCCAATCAAACATGATCTTTTAAATTTCTGGTTTTTCTCTTTAATTTTTTTCCCCGGTTACACCTTTAAGCTCCTACCTTTTGCGCTTCATATCCAACCATGACTTTTGATAAATCAAACTTATGTTGACTATTGGAATTGTTATAAAAAGCAGTAATCGATCCAGCGAACAGGACTTGCTACCATTTTGAAATACACTGCAGACTACGTATGACCTTATGTAATCTAGTCTACTGTATGGACAGCCGTTGAGTCGGAACAGACTTCCCAATGCGGACATTCTATTTATGCATAGAACCCAGGGGTCTCTGGAAGCTTTGAAACCAGGTCTACCACTCCTTTGAATGCTGTTCTACAACACAACAAAGAGGTCGGACTGTGGAAGTACTGGTAGTACGATATGGATTGTATGACACTGGTGGCAAGTCTGTTCTGTGTTCGTTCATGGGGGTACAGAGGGGTTTGGATCTGTGCCAGTGGTGGTGTTTTTTTTACCGGAAGGGTATATCATTTTTTCATGGCGCGGTAATCAGAAGCTTCTAAACGGGGCAAAAGATGCTGTCTCAGATCGGGAACTTCTTATCAGAGGCCTCCAGGCGTTAGGAAGAGAGAGAAAGTGCTTCGTACCACTTTGTTGCAAGATCAAACGAAACAAACACAAAGTTTCTTGAAAAACTCTTCCTATTGTATAGCCACATCAACCCCTCGGCTCTTGCTGTTTCTCCGTTGGGTTGTTTCTTCTCTACGTCATCTCCTGACTGCTGCTTCTACCGTCCCTTATCACTCTGCTGTTTGATCAATTTGAATCGACTCTCGTGTCATTTGAGCACAGTTCATCCTAACTTGAGGTGACGGTCAAACTTAATTGGTGTTGCTTTCAACATACAAAAGCATACCAGTTCCTACCCAAACTAACAACAATATCAAAAAGAGAAAAGGCAGACCGACAACAGACATGACAACCAGTCCGCCTTCGAACAGTAAGTATCTCAGGTCACCGGTGATCTTATTGAAGTCACCAGCAAATACGCATGGCCTGATACGGTCCCCACGTATAAAGGATTCATTGGTAGCTAGCATCACCGATGAAGAGGTTGTTGACGAAGTGGTTGATATTATTAAGACCGAAGAACGCCGTAAGTGGCTCCTTGGTCTTTTTTACTTGTTCCTTGTTGTTGCCACATGGGTCATCGCAGTTCAATTGGCTAACAGCATCATGAAAAGCGATGAGTATGAGCATCCCTTGTTTGTGGCGTATATCAACGGTTCGTTCTTTATGATCTTTGGATTGGGTCATGGAGTAAGGTTTGTTAAGAGTATGCTTGGATACCTTATCTTTGGGAGATTTTCAGGTGAGATACATCTAGAGAGAGAATCCTCCTATGGATCATGCAATGAGCAGAACGGCTCTAATCCACAACATCCACTTGAAAATGAACTTGAGGATGAAAGCATAATGATACATACGCCTTCTGTTCAGCTGACTATGCGCCAGATGGTTGTGGTTGGACTGCAAGCTGGGATCATATACTATGGTACTGCTTCTTGTGCCGCCCTATCGTTGAAATATACAAGTGCGGCAAACCAGACTATATTGGCAACAACAAGTTCGCTTTTCACGTTAGTTCTTGGTTACCTTTTTAACGTTGAAAAGTTCAGTTTGGCAAAGGTTCTGTCAATCACCGTTAGTATATTAGGAATTGTGCTGATTACAATGAGCGACAAAACTTCTTCAGCAGAACTTCCCGACGTCTCCATAACGACAGACTTGAAAAATCCACTTTTGGGTGATATGATTGCAGTCTTTGGAGCATTTTGTTATTCTGCTTACTTGATCTTACTTCGAATCAAAATGGGAGATGAAACCACACCAGAGAATGACAAGCTGGTGTTTACATTCTTGGGGCTCTCAACATTAGTTGTTGTACTTCCTGTTTTGTTAATTGCAGACTTCATTGGATTTGAAACACTTTCACTACCTGATAACAGAACAACACTCTTGATTATTTTCATATCGGGCTTCCTAAACTGTCTGTCGGACTACTTCTCCATCATTGCATCACTTTTAACTTCTCCATTGATCACCTCATTGTCCTTGTCAACTGCCATACCAGTGAGTATGATTTGTGATTCCATCTTCTACAAGACAGTCAATACTTCGGTCTTCTACTACCTTGGAATAATATTGATCTTCTCTTCGTTTGTGTTTATGAATCTTTCAAACGAAGATGAAATTATCAAAGAAGCCATTGATGTTGCAATTGAAGAAGCGATTGCGGTGGATGAGATGCTTTCACCATTGCTCAGTCCATATCTGCATGCTTCTGGCTCTGGTAGTGGCTTGTTTGGGTCTCGTTCCAACGACGAAATACCAGGGTTTAACATTGACTCATCAATATCTAACAATGGAAGCCTCGCTTCTCCGCAACTGAATGGTATTGCACCTCATGGTCCTCAGGTTGTTGTTACTGGTGGATATAACCACAAGTACTTCATTAGAGAACTGGGTGGCAATCACAACAACCATTCTTAAGCTTCCAATGCATGAGATTTGTGCACTAGTGCATCTTGGTACTTGATAGAGAGCCATTTTGCTCTCTTCATTGCTTTCTTTCTTTCTTTCCTCACAACTTTTGGGCATTACATTTGATTTTTGTGTTTCACTTTCGGCATATTTTCAGTCTTTCTGTTTTCACCTTCCTCTGGCATCTTTTCCTTCTTCCTCATTCCATGCCAAATTTTGTCTTCCTCTCACTAGTACCTCCATAATACAAAATAGATCAAAATTTAAACACTTGCTTAGAGTGTAGATTTTCATACAAGCTGGATTGGTTAAACAAGTGCGAATATGCACATAAAACAGCCCCAATAGTAAAAATACATACTTATAAAAGGTACAAAGTAAAATCTCACCACAATTTGATGGACTCTTTAAAATCACCTCTCTTTCGTCTCTCCCAATAACTCATGTCACCATCGATATACTGCCAATCCAAATCTCCCTTGCCAACCTTTTGGAAGAACAACGGAGTGTGGACGGCCTCCTTTCCATTGTCATCCTTTCTCCTGAGTCTTTGCTGCAACTCTAAGTTAACCTTCAAAGTCTCTGCTTCTTCAACAAAGCCATCTTCATAGCTTCTCTGGTCTGGTCTTAACCTTGAATCGGTAGGAGCACAACCTTCATCAATCTCAGTGAGCTGGTTCAAAGAAGCAGCAAACTCTGTGAAACCATACTTGGTTTGATGGTTCGGAGTCAGCTTGCCAACCTTCCAAATTTGCTCATCCGTACCTGCAAAGTATAAAGACTCTGTCCATTTACCATAAACTTGTAAAGGCAAAGTCTTGCCTGAGTCATTGGTGGCTTTGATCGTTAGGTCTTCTGATCTTCCTGCAAACATACCCCCCATTTTGTAACTAACGTCAGCCTTATACCCATTACTGCATGTGACTGTAGTTGAATAGTATGGCTCACAGTACTTCTCACCAGCAATCAAATTCTTAAGTAGAGTGGTTGGTTGGTTCCATTTGTACACCTCACCATTCTTGAACTTCAAAGTCAAAGTTCCCAAGATTGACACTTCAGCAGACTTACCACCAAACTTTTGAGCAGGTGATAGGGTATGATCGATTGTCCAATTTTGAGACTCTGCGTGTGCTGAAAGAACATTTGGCCTATGCAAAACTTTTTCCACAATGACCCTGATGCCAAGATCGTCACGAACGAGCTCGTATGTTTCTCCAAGTAGCGGATTGAAAGGCTTACGGTTGTTCCTAACTTTTGCTCTAAAGGCAGACAGTGAAGAGATTGCAAAACAGGCAACCTTCAGAATTCTTTCTCCTGACGCCAGAGGCGAGTTCAATGCATCGTCCAACAACTTGGAGTACTCGTAAGTCTCCGTGTACTTTTGCAAAAACGTTAGTGGCTCATTGGAAGTAACAGGCATTGATATCGTAGATAGATCCTTTCCAATGTTCTTACGCAAGAATGCAATAAGTGAAGGGGGATCGCACGTGCTAGGTTTGATATCGGTACGATATTTGATTCGGTGGCCAAATGGTAGAGGATAAAGATCATTGACTGGAGGAGAAACAGGGGCTTTGCGGTCGCCAGTTATGGTCTCTGGCTCTGGTGGTTGGGAAAGCTGCTCCACTGGAGCAGATTTCTTCTTATGTGACGTTGGGGTGTCATAGTTCGAGTCTGCACTTTCGTATCCATCACCCTCATCTTCTGATGAGCTTGACGAGGACATGGTTGCAGGAACATTCGAAAACATGCTCTTTTGACCTGCTATACCACGATGAAATGCCGCCGTACGTTCTTCAACATTGTTGATATCCTCATAGTAGTCTCCATCATCATCCTCTTCATCCTCATCCTCATCCTCATATTCGTCATCATAGAGGCTTTTGGTATTCATCATCAACACACCTTGGCTCATTTCGTCAAGGTATTCCTGAGCATCAAAGAAATCTTGAGAGATTACTGAGGTTGCGGTAGTGTTGGTTCTTGTCAATGGCCTTCTCGAAGTGGAGGACAATGGAGGCAGACTGAATCCTCTATTAGTCTCTGTGTTCATTAATAGACAGTACTGAATCTCTAGATCGCGTACTTTTTCAATTAGATCATCAACGATGGTCTTTTGGGTGGTTTTCAGTTGGGTGGACAGCGTTGGTGCGGTTGAAGATGCGGAAGCCTGGGCAGATGTTGGGGCCGACGTTGTATTGCTTGAAGTGGTGCTGGTATTACTGGTATGAGGAACGCCGCTGTTGTTCAAGTCCAATGTCTTTATAGGGCTGTCCAAAGAACCGTTTAAAAGCGGTGACTGACTAGGGGTGACTGGATTTGAAACGTCTTTCTTACCCTTCTTCCAGAACAAGGAGGGTCTTCTTTCATTGCCAGGGCGTTTTGAAGATTCCTGCTGGTGTTGCTGTTGCTGCTGTAGTTGTTGTTGTTGTTGCTGTTGCTGGCCTAATATCAGCGAGATTTCCTTGATTTCCGCGATCTTTTCCTCAATGTCAATATATTTGGGACCTATGCTTCCCTTTCTGGACAGTGACCTACCAACTCTATCGTCTCCGTCGTCTATCTCATCATCCAGAACGCGATCGATTGAAGTGGAAGGAGCAACGATGACACCGGCAACACCGGTGGCACTGTCACCCTGCTGCTGCATCTGATCCTCCTTGTTTTGTTTCTTGATAAAGTTGAAAGCCTCCACCCAAACGTTGAAATCATCCTGATTCGTAGCTTTCAAAATCCATTGTTCGATACCTGAATCAAGGTACAACATCAGCTGTTTTGCATCGGCAGAGATGATGACATTTTTGATGTACATGTTACCACGAATACGGTTTGTCATATCGTTGAAATAGTAATCCAGGGCGCCATACTTGAAGTTCAACACAAAGAATCTCTTTGCGAATTTCTTGCCTCCCGACCTTCTTCTCTTCTTTTTGAGCAAAAACCCTTGGACGTACTGGCCACCTTTACTTCTAAACACAGATGTGGTTTTGCTTGGATCCTTTTCAGGCAAACTGAATTGAACTTGCGTTTTTTGCTGGGGTGGCGGGATTTGCGAAGACAATGCATTTACCGTTGGTTTGGGCACAATTGTTGCCGTCGTCACAGCACTTGCAGCTGAAACTGACGTTTTGATTGTGGCAGTCGAAATTGCCGATTCACCCAGTGGTGTAGCAGCCGGTCTCCAAACGCTAGGCTCTCTGTTCCCTGTCGACTCATCATCGTCATCATCGTCAGCCTCTAGGGCATCTGAGTCCTCACTGATGGTATGCAACTGCTTTTGAGATTCGGCCTGGAGAGGATGTTGTGATACTATGGACTCAGAACCAGAAGTTTCGATATACTGGTGAAACAAAACCTTCTTTGCCTTGTGTCTGCTGAACGTGTTGTCAAACACAAAGGCAAACAAGGCGCCGTTGTCAACGTGAAATGATCCATTGATTGATTCGTCACCCTGGCATCTTCCAATCCACTGCTCCTTGACTAGCTGCTTGTCCATCTTGTCCTCAAGTTTGCTATTTCCTCCATCTGAATCTGACTGTGTGCTGACCATTGAGGCAAAGCTATCACCTCTCTTTCTACTCAGTTCGGAGCTGGGATTACCCCCATTCGAAGCAGAAGGTGGGACTGATGTGGATCCATTGGAGTCATCCACTGCGGAAGAAGAGTTGAGTGACTCAAAAGAGTTACGCATGCTCTGATGAAGCACATTGAACATCTTATGAGGAACAGAATTCACTTCGTCTAAGCTGAGGTTCTCCAAGATCGGAGCACTGGATGGTGAAAATGGAGAGTTTGAACCATTTGGCGTGGAGGAATGGCTCCCCGCTGGGATGTCGGACTTGTTGTATCTATATATTCCAATGTTGATTGATCTTTTGAGTGGTTTCATTTCCCACTGTATGGTAGAATTGCTCGGAGCATGGATCCATTTGATGGTGAAGGATCTAGGTCTCACCTCAAAGTTTTCCATTATGTTGTGTATTGCCCTTGCTGTTGCTCAATTGGTGTTATAATGCCTTCCTTTCTTTCAGTCGTTCGTTGTTTCGTTGATAGATATGGTCTCAAGAAGTATCAACCGCTAATTTTGATCTATGGCCGTTTCTATTTAGCGAGTGGCTGAAAAGTGAAATTCAAATTCTCTGTGACACGGCTTTTGATCTGTGCGTAGGATGCTTCAAAGTCTCTGAGATTCTTGGATGTGTGACTCCTATTAACCTTTTGGATCGATTAAAAAATGCTGAATACTCGAAGTATCTGATTCTGTATTGAAACTGAAGAAATGAAACAGTGATTTGGGGATTGTCTTCTTGTTTGTGATTATCGATTAATTGGTGATATTTACCTTGTTCCGTTCTTAAATCCCAATTGGGATGTGTTATGGCACGCACGCTCGAATGGCTGGCCTGGTGTACGGGCGTCTGAGAGAGCGGGCTGGCCTGAGCTTGAAAAAGGGGGGAAGGTGGTAGAGCACTCAAGACAACTATTATTAACATCATTACACTGCTCGTCAGAGCCCACTATATACCGAATCACTGACTCTTTTTAAGAGTGGCAATTTTGCCTTGGCTTTTCACATCCTCAACAAAGTTTGCAATCATGTAGCAGTTCCAGATGAAGAACATACAGCTTGAACTCCAGATGCCATAGGTGAATATTCCTGATTCACCCAAGAATTCCAACCTGTAACCATAGGATAACCATAATCCTTGGGTAAAGACCCAACCAATGACCAACACGGATCCTCTTTTCAGCGTGATGGTTGAGGTGGAGATATAGATGGGCAGGAAGCACATGAACCAGATGAAGTATTGCGAGGTGATAACCTTGTTGAAAGTAATGAATGCAAACGTCTGGATAAACATACAGGAGACCAGATTGACATTGGACAACTTCAACGGAATAAACACCATGCTCAACAGCATCTGTGGAATGAAGGCAAGCGTTTCAACCTTGAGATCAAACCTGTTCAATAGATCGATGGATGAGTTTTTGGTGAACGAGGTGAAATACAACGAAACGTTGTAGATGGAGAAGTTATGGCGATGGTCCAGCCTTGTCAAATGGTAAAGGTACGCCTCGTACAAGTACTCATAGCCGTAAATGTGATACATCGTTCCAGTAAGGGCAGCAAAACTGCCAATGGCACAAAGGACAAACGTTAGTCTCTTTACCGTTATTGGCTGGTATAACGGTTGCGGTGGATCAATGGTTAACAGTATGGCGGGAATGTATATCAATGGGTATATCTTCAAATGTATAGCCAATCCCATGAACAAACCGGCAATTGCATAACTGTGGATGATGGTGTAAAAAGTGACTAGCATGACAACTATCGTTAGGAGACTCTCCGAGCTTCCCCTTGTGCTTATCGTGACAACCATTGGGTTCCACAGCCATATCAAACTCAACCTGTAGTCCAACTTCAACCTTTGTAGGATGCGTATGATGAGTATCCCGGTGACCAAATCACAAACAACAAACACAACCTTACCAAATTCAAACCAATAGTTGCACGGTAGTAGGAGCCATGCAAGTAACGGGGTGTATCTGTATGTGGCTCTGAGGTATGGTGATTCTCCCTCAAACACCATCCTTGATGCATCCGTAAAGACAAAATAGTCAATGTCTGTATATGGTAGCTTCATGTACTTGTCCTGGAACATGCCAAAGAGCAGAAAGCCAACACGAAGTAGAAGCGATGTCACAAGGATAAACCTTGTGGAGAACTGCGGGATGGTTGATGGGAACTGTTGTACTATCAATGGCATTGTGTTGTAGCTTAGCCTTGCCTGTTGGGTGGTTGGATCTCAAACTTCAAGGTGGATTTGGATCGAGGCAAGAATCGGTTGTTCAAGTGCACAATGGATCAGACGTCCTTCAATTTTAATGGATCGAGCGTGTGTGTTTGTTGTTTTTAGAGGGGCCCCCGACCTGCAGGAGAGTCCTTTGGAGCTTTTCAACTGCCAGTTTTACCACTCAGAAACATGGATAGATAATAGAAAAAAAAACTAAAAAGTTTTCGATATGCCTTCTTTTTATATAGTAATAACAATGATAATAATAATAAACAAAAAAGAATTATTAACTTTCATGTATATATGAGAGGAGGAGAGGGGGGAGGGTTTGAAATCTTGGTTTATGTAAAGTGGAAAAGAGAGAGAGCAAGACTGAGCAATGCTTACCCTTCTAGTTCTTCAACAAGAAATAAAAAGGGGTAACATTATCATCATGCCATTAGGCTGTTTGCCCAACGGATAATAAAAAAAATCAGTAGACAAAACAATCACAATCTTCTACCTCTTCTACCACCCTTCTTTCTAGTAGAATCGGATGGGATTGGGGTGACATCCTCGATTCTACCGATCTTCAGACCGGATCTGGCAAGGGCTCTAAGGGCAGACTGACCACCTGGACCTGGGGTCTTTGTCTTTGTACCACCGGTAGCTCTCATCTTGATGTGGACGGCGGTAATACCAACCTCTCTACACTTGACGGCAACGTCTTGGGCAGCCAACATGGCGGCGTATGGGGATGATTCATCTCTGTCAGCCTTGACCTTCATTCCACCGGTTGCTCTAGCAATGGTTTCTCTTCCGGAAAGATCGGTGACATGGACAAAGGTATCGTTAGAGGAGGCAAAGATGTGGGCAACACCAAACACTTCGCTGGTACCTCTGGCTTGTGGACCTAGGGTGACGTTTTCTGTAATAAGTTGTAAATTGATAAACAATTTTAGTAATGTTAGTAAGGGTTTGGCCATCGTTCATAAGTACAACATTGATTGCTTGTAATAGATGACTGAAGTAAGAGGGTTCATGCGGTGGTGTAAGATTATAAATTGAGCAAACTGTTTGAGTCGTTGAACATGGACTCTTGATGCTGTTCGAGAAAAATCGTGCAAGGAAATCAAATAGAAACTGGACCGATTGGTATGATGAAGACTAGTGGTTTCTAAGCAAGTTCTTCAAGCGTGATCAGTCCTGTTCATGTACAATCCAGTTTATTTCTCCTATGAATGTTGGTCTCTCTGTATGTCTCAATATCGAATGTTCAAGAATAATTCAAGCTCCCTGGGAAAGTCCTGTATCTGTCTGTTTCTTCTTGCGATTGTTGTGTATCTTGGCGCTAAATCTGCTCTATAACATATTGTTATCCTACTCTTTGAATCATGGATGGACGTGTCCAAAGTTTCAAGAGCTGGAGTACAGAATAGATCAATTTTGAACCACAAGATGGTTGGTGTTTGGTCGTAAGAGTAGCCCATGATTTGCTGTTACAGAAGATGGTAATAATCGATCTTTTGAATCGTATCTCAATGATGATGGATCTCTGGATCGATGGAGGTGTTGTTTGTCTATTCAGTCTTCGGTCTGTGTCATATTTCAAGCTGTTGTGTTTAGTTGAACCAGCTACATACCAGTAGCCATTTTGTAGTATATTCAGTGACTTTACTTGTGACTCTTGAGGTTAATGGATTACACTAGGATTCAATATAGATTTAGCTAAATACCTAGACAAATTTTTATCAACTACGAGAGTGTCTAGCTGTTGCTTGTGATGGGATTGGCACTTGCAGGTTAGGTAGTAAGAGCTGTTAGCAGTGGCAGTAGTTAGTGGTACCTACTAGAGACTGGTAGTTCCTCCTTCCAGCATTGTCCTCTGGGTGTCCGTCTGTGTCTCAGACAATCTCGGTCTCTCTCAGAGAGCAGTACTGAGATGGTTTAGAGAGGCAGTGGAAATTATTGGTGATGCATGCGGAGTGAAAAACTTTTGGGAGTGAAAAATTGGAGTTTTGTTGCCGTTCTTGGAAAAACGCAGTCACAGACTCTGTTCCAGTATGGTGGTGGCACTGCCTTGTGTTATTACGGCACTGCCTTGCTGATAGGGGAAAATAGGGAATTAGGGGGTAAATTACTCTCCTTTTAACTGTTAAACTAATTGGTCTATTAATTGATAATAACTCTCCTATTATTCAATAATTGCCAGTCTACTAATCATTTACAACAGTTAATAAGTAAAGAAATCAATCAAGAACTTTTATTTTGATATCTCATGCCAAGTATAATTATACATAGTTATCATCTTCCCTCTCTTCTAATCTAATATATTCCGCCTGGGGATCAACCGGGTTAATCAGTAGACGAAACCTAGAATCTTACCGGAAACGTGCTTTCTCTTAGCCTCCTCGTGGTCCATGATACCAGCAGAGGTGGTTAGAATAACGTAACCGAACTGTCTGGCTGGCAACAAGTTGTCAGTCCATCTCTCAATGTCGTTGATCTTAACGTTAAATCTTGGCTGAATGACACCACACTTGTTCAATCTACCGTTCAATTGGACAACGATCTTACCTGATCTGTGGTCGTCAATGTATTCGAATTCACCAATGTAACCGTGCTTTTGCATAACGGTCAAGAACTTGATGATGACCTTTGAGGAAGGTCTGATTAGGACTTGTCTCTTACCGGTCTTTTCGGCGTTGTTGATGGCGTTTAGAGCATCTGCTAGGACGGAGGTTCTGGTCATTTTGGAAGATGTTGTGTTGTTGGTCTGTTGAACAAGTCTTTGATGTTGGTGGTTGTGGTTGTTGTAGATTGTAGTTGTAAAGATATACCTTTGATATACTCTCTATTCTACTCTGCTGCACTCTCTGCTCAGACTTTCCAGTGGTGAAATATTTCGGTTGTTTGTCAGGCAGTGCTCCTAGATGGTGCATGGATGTTTTTTGTTTGTGGTTTTTGCGTCAGCAGAGGGTGTGAGGGTTCATACTCACAGTAGGACGCTACAGGGGAATCACTGCGGGCTACCGGGCATCTACCGGGAGACCAGGCAAGGCCCACCGGGGAATGCCAGTGAAAAATTTACAGCTGCTGTGACTGTTAAAACTTTTCACTCTGCAGCCTCCAATGCTGTTGTTGCAGGATGTGGTGATGCTCTGTTAGCGTTACTGTTACTGCTGTTACTGTTACCACTCTCAGAACGGTCTGGGTAAGCTCACTACTGCACTACACCGTATCATGCTCTACTCTACCGTACTGTATTGTGTGTCTGACTGACTGGGACACTGATGGATGGACTGATTGATTAAAAACAACAGCTCAACTTGATCAAGACTCCTTGTAACATCAATAGAACTTAATTGGCATTAGCTTCAACCAGATTTTAAATACATTTTAACGATGCCAGTATGTACATCACACCGTTTCACCCTACACAAGGGAGAGAGAGAGACAGAGCTACAAGACGAACGAAACGACATGAGCAACAACAACCACTCAATCAGCATATTCAACAGGATGAACCTTACATCTGAATGAGGTATATTGGACCACATGAAACAGCACTGAAACAAGAACAGATTGATATGTCAAGTGTTAGATTCAATATTGCAAGAGTGAACACGATTCCCAGTTACATTCAAGATCTCCATGACCAAGTCAGAAGAACATCATTCAACCAGCTTTGAGCTAACAGTTAAGCACTGCTGAACATGTACATATAACACACTTGGTATATCTCTGTTGAACGAACGAATACGCAGCACAACCACATCGAGAGCTTTAGGCCACTCAAGACCACAACAAAGACCGCAAATTTGTGTAGAGCAACCAAGTATGGCTCATATTTGACAGCAACCAATCCCACAACATCATCAATATGACTTGAGTATTATTTCCAACGATCCATTGAAGATCAGTCGAAGCCAAGTTTCGTGTACATGTCATGATTATAGTCTGATCTGTCCTCCTCTCTTTAAACCTGACAATTATTTGTCAATGCTGAATTTACAAGGCATGAAACAGTTTTACTAACATCCACTCGCTCTTCAATTATTACAGTCCCAAAAATCATTCAGAACTAAGCAAAAGCTTGCTAAGGCTCAAAACCAAAACAGACCATTGCCACAATGGGTCAGATTGAGAACCAACAACAAGATCAGATACAACGCTAAGAGAAGACACTGGAAGAGAACCAAGTTGGGTATCTAAATGTTTATTGCTCTCAATGTCAATCTGCTTGCATGCTTGCTCCAACATCCACTCATATCATCCACCCCTCCTCCATATTTGAAATTAAAAAGGCTTTATATTTGTTACAAGTGAGTTTGTTTTACACTTTTATCTCTTATTCTGTTGTCCATCCATTCATCAATCTGTTAATCTGATTGGCCTTGGATTCGTTGAATGATGGAGGAATCGAAATAGATATCATCCTTTTTTTCTTTTTTACTATGATTTAATATATCACGTATGTATATATTTGCAACAACGTGCCCTAGGTTTATTCAGACGAATGATTTGTTTTTTGCCTAACCTACAATGAGCACCAGAAAGATCAGTAAATTCATCCCTTCTGTTCGGCTGTGGTTTGGTCTAGTCTATCACTATACAGACCTGCACTTAGAACCAAAGCAAATGAGCCATAAGAAGTACAACCACAATGCTACATCAACTTCTCTTTATCTTCACCTCCTTTTTTAGCTTGCCCTTCGATTGATCCAACTGGTAATCTCTGGACAGTAAACCCAAAATCAAGTTGATCCTCATCCATTAACCCTTTTTTTTAACCTGTAACAGTTTTGGTACAAATGCACGACTTTCTTCTCTATGGAAAATTTTCAGGAGAATCGAACTACAACCTTTCTATTTAAACATCGCAGTTCCCTTCTTCTTCTGTTATATCTATGGCTTCTTCTTCTTTCCAGCTATCAAGAGAGCTGTTTAGTCAACAAGCTTCGTGAGCCCTGAAATAATTCTCATGTTTCTTCAGTTGTGAGAACGTACCTGTCCATTTCGAGTGAGCCCATTCGAATGTGATTGGATTCAATCATGTTACCACAAGGGAAAAGAGAAGCAAAAGGAGAACAAACTGATGCAGTACTGATATCAATGTGTCCTTCAAAATGATGAAAAATATATTCCGCAAAGTCAAGCTAGATAGTATCTGAACTATAAAGTAATGATTTAAAACCTCGGGTCTTCTTTCGACTGACATTGAACATACACGATATCAACTGCAATTATGCCTTCTCCTTTCAAGCTGCTCTAACAACTGGTTACAACTAATGCTTTGCTTTTCCAAGGTTGGAAAACTTAACATTTCTTTTAACTACCACTACTTCTGGAGGTCCAACTTCCACAAATGAACAATGATAATTGGCAAGGATTCAAGTGTAAAATATAATTATATATAGTAATAAAAAGAAAGGACTTCTTGCCTTACATATTGGCGAAACCAAAACAGTACTTCACCCGGTACCTTTTCAATTGTCTATGCAAAAGCTGTCGCAAAAGGAAGACCCCATCACTGCTTCATTCATACACCTCCAACTCAAACGGTCTCTTCAAAGACAGTCTCAATTGGCTTCTCCATCAAACTGGCATGGGCACCAACGGTAACAATAGAGGCACCGATCAGCCACATCATGGTACTGATTGGAGAGGCGAGGAATCCCAATGGCAAAGAGACAATCATTAGACCGGTGTACAACTGGGAAGTTGTCAATTTTCCAAATGGCAATTCCAAGTCTTGACCTTGTAACCTCGAAATACCGTACACTCCACCGATTGAAAATGCTAGAACAAACATCAACAACGCATTTGTCACTAGTGCATACACGGATAACAGTAGCACTATTGAGATGTAGTTGGTTTGGAAGTAGGAGATGTTGTAGGTTGCTCTCTGTTGGATCTCACCAAAGTTTGCTGGCTTGGAGAAACGTCTAACGTCAAAGAATTCCTGTGGAGGTCTGATGTTGGCAAATTTGGATTGTAAAGAGGAGAAGGATTGTTTGAAGTTGTCAACACTCAGGTGCTCGGTAAAGTTCGAAAACTGATTTTCCTTGATGGGTGTTAGTTAAAGTTAAAGTTAAAATGATCAATGATCGCTTGATTATAGCAACGGATACTTACCTGAGTGCTTGATAGTTGGGCTAGAATATTGGACATGTTGTGGTAATGATTGATGCTGTTGTTGTTGATGTTTGTTTGTATTGTTTATAATTATGTTGTTGATTGATTGGCCTCGTTGCTAACAGTTCGAATCTTTCACTGGGTAGTTGGTCGTTGACTCGCGTTTTTGTCTTTCGTTCAGTACTGGCGCCTAATTCGACTACTGTCAATACTATGATCAACTGCTAAAGGTTTTGTTGCTGTAGTTTATCAGGCAAGAACCATGTTTGGTGTTTCTTGAAAGAAGCCAGCTGTTTGTTGTGCTGTACACAATCCATCCAACCAGCCCAGGATTTCACGCTGACTTTTCTGTTTTTGGTGGTATCTTTCCATTACATAAGCTTTTACGTACATTGACTGAAAGGCCCTGAAATTTTACGCGTAAAACTTTCGGATGAATCTATTAATAACAAACAATAGCCGCAAAGTGAAAGATAAGCCGCATTACGCAAGAACCGCCTCTGATTCTCGGAGAAGTTGGAATTTTTATTTCATATTAAGGCTGTGCTCATACTTAATGGCGACACATGAGTGTAAATTGACAGTTAAGCATGGGTCGCCGCACAGCCAGGCCGCCAGGCCGCCTCAGGGCCCGCCGCAAAGCCGCTTCTGTCTTAACTTTTTTTGAACATCTCCAAGCTCATCTTTCCATTTGGTTCTCTGGTCAACCTATTTCTGACGAAATAAAGAAGAATTTACCTGTTTGCCACTAAATGAATCCTACACTACTTGCCTGTAACAAAAATCTATCAATTAATCTGAGGACAGGTGAATGGTTTTCCGTCCACTTTCATTCGTTCCATATTGGAATATTCAAGCAACAACTTGAAAAATAGCGGGAGCTCTTAAGAAATTTTTAAAAAATACCAAACAAGTGAAACGGTTAACTTTCGCCATTGAGGTGTCCTGAAAATACAATTTGAAGTTGGTAAAAAATCTGAAAGCTGCTCATTATAACGTTTTTAATCAGTGGTTCAGACCTTATCTAGCTGTCTTGAGTTGTTGATTTGAAACAGCATCCTAACGGCATATTTTTACCCCTTATTGTACACTTATTGGCAAATTAAAGACTCACCTGCACAGTTTCTCCGTGTGACTTATGCCACACGCCGTCGAGTCTGAATCCCTTTTCACAGCCAAATCCAATCACTCCATCAATGACCAACTGTTCAGCGGCTTCAGTACCGTAAGTTTGCTGTTGGTTCGAGCATTCGAAACAGATCAGACTTTTTGTCGGTCCAACTGTGAATGGTTCTTGCTTCTTTTCTTCTGAATCGTGCTGGTATAGTTCAACTGTCTCGTACTTTAGCGGCGTACATGCATCATCCACTGCAACAAATCCAGCTTTTTCACCCCATCCTAACCCACCTGCCACAATCTTGAAATATCTATCTTTATCAGGGGAATTGGAAGGATTGTCACCAATCTTGAAAAATAAGTCTTTTTTCGTCTTTTGAATCTCCTCGTTCTCGGTGAGGTATTCGGCAGCAGGTCTATCGTTGATTGTTTTTATTAGATTTCCTTCGAAATCGGTGATTATGTACTCGTTTTCGTCCGTATGGAAAGGTATACGTTTCAACCTGTTTTGATACCCAATTGATGAACCACTCAGTTCAACCGGTAATTCCAATTCCAAATGAGAAAGATTGTTCCAGCTATGATCACCATAAGGCTGAACGAAAAAGGCTGTCGTTAGTTGTCCATTGGCAAATAGAGTATTGGCCAAGCCCAAACTGGCTCCCGATCCAGCTCCCAACGCCGATGCAAAGTTCAAGTCAAGCGTTGTCTTATGTGAAGAGGTTGTATTCCAGCCTTTGTCTATCCGTATTGGTGATGGATCGTATTCGTTCTTATCCGTAACCTTTTCAGCTTCGAGCAATTTGAACGATTGGATCTGGATTGGATCTTTGCACCAGAGTTCCGAGTAGGCATTTCTGGAGTTTAGTATCGAGTCGAGACATACCAGGATCAACTGAGCTTTTGGATATTTACTGTTCAGAGTTACCAGTTTTTCTATCGAACTGTTCAGTTGATCTGGTGTTGATATGTGTAGTAACGAGTGGTGGTTTGAAGGTGGTGACACCTCATGCGGGGTAGTTGATGCTCGAGGGTTTATCACCGTTCTCATGGAGATGTATCTCCTGAACGAGCCAAAAGGTAAAAGCCCAGATCTCATCTTCTTAACTAACGAAGGGTACTTGCTTCCCCGTAATTAGCTTGGATCGATAGACTGAAGTATCGCAGTTCGTTGGTAAACCTTTAATAGAGGTTCTCGACCAATCTCCGGTGAAAAATTAAAGGCTGCTGCCCTGCAGATGGAAACTACTCGCACTCTTCTTAATATTCAGATTAGTGTAATTCTTTATTCAATATAAAAAAAACTTTGACACCCTTATATTAACACAACATGTATATAAAACTATGAATGGTAATAACAATAAAAATCTTATGGCATCGAGGGGCTGTTCAACAGTTTCAAAGTCGTCAAATAGTAATTGATGAATCAATATGATTGCCTATTTCAAAAGCTGAAAACAATCGTAAAACCCAAACCCAACCATAAGATATACGTAAAAGGCCATACCAATCACTTTAACTTCTTCTTTGGTCTCAATTGGTTAGAGTGACCACACTTTCTCTTTCTACAGTTGGTAGCTCTTGGTGGTAGTCTAGCGTAACACTTTCTGCAGATGGACTTGTCACAGTTGTACTTGGAGGCAAGAACCTTCAAGGATGGCTCAATGATACCACCTCTCAATCTCAAGACCAAGTGAAGGGTTGATTCCTTTTGAATGTTGTAGTCTGATAGAGTTCTACCGTCTTCTAGTTGCTTACCGGCAAAGATCAATCTTTGTTGGTCAGGTGGAATACCTTCCTTGTCTTGGATCTTTGACTTGACATTGTCAATGGTGTCGGAGGATTCAACCTCAAGGGTGATGGTCTTACCAGTTAAGGTTTTAACGAAAATTTGCATTTTGACCTGTAGAATAAGGGGGGAATAGAAAAGATGTTAGGATTTTGGGTTCAGGTTGAAAATAGGGTGTAAGAAGGAAAAGTAACGTTGAATAATTGATGTAGGAAAGGTAGATGACTGTTGTCCGTTCAGGAGTGTGTTGTGCTGGGGGATGATGCAGTGGTTGGAGACTTATATTCACACACTTTTGAAAGCTCTTTCAACTTTGGCTGCTGCTGCTGATGTCGCAATAAGGAATCTTGTTGCTGTTGTTCTTGAATAGTGATATTTCAATCTTTGGAAAATTGTTGTAGTCAAGCTGTAATCTCGCTGGTGTTTGGTGATGGATGATTGAGGGGGTCAAGAGTATTTCTACAGTCATTTCAACATGTTCATACGTGAATGTTCACAGTTTCTATAAATCAAATTGTAATCGAGAGTAGTCTTGCTGTCATAAATGTGATACTGTGAGCGGATGTACTTCGTTGGTTCGTTGGTTCTTTGATTCATTCCCTTTGCTTTCCATGAATATGAACAGTTTGGTCTCTTCCTTCCAACATGAATAATGGGTACTGTGTGATGTTGACTTACCGTTTGTTAATTGATAATAACCTATGATGAAACACTAAAACTCTATTTGATATTGTAAACTTTTACTCGTGTTCAGTACACTTTTCAACAATACTTTTGAGTAGTACTGAGAGTCCCAAAGGATCACCAGTACCAGTGACAGTACCAGTGCCAGTGCCATCACCAGTAGTACCATCACCATCACCATCACCAAGCACCATACTGAGACACTTACTGAGCTCACCAAGACTCGTCTCTGTCTCGTCTCTGTAAAGGTTGAGCCATCCACCAAAGCAGATCTGAGCTGCTGAGGCACCCGGCTGGGTCTGTCTGGAAAATTTTACATTCGACGAGGGTTGCAACCCTCATATGTATCACGTGATGGCTTAATGATTTACTTTTAGAGTCGATCGACGCAGTTTGTTTTTTTAAATCGACCTCTTCTGAAACATCTGCCAATTCTCAACAATGTGCCACTCAGCAGCAGGCAACAAACAATAGCCGCGCTGCACTTCACCACCTCCAACAGAGCACTCTCCTCTTGTGCTCTTGGAGACTCTTGTTAGATTCCATAAGCTATTGTTATCGGTCTCGTCTTCCTCTTCTGGTGCCACCCACCCAAACGGGCACCTCCTATCTGCGTTGTGACAGAATAGAGCCACCCATCCATGTGTACCTTCCATCTGACTCATCTTCACCTCAATTGATCCTCGATCAACAACGTCACAAGTTCTCTCACAGTCAGAATCTTCAAAGCCCACCCTCTCGTTATTCCAGTATCCATCTTCTGCCCACTACAACAGTCAGTAACAAAGAGTAGAGTGCCTGCCAAACAGCTGTTAGACTCATATCCCACCCCAGCTTTCAGCCCTTAGTCGCTGTATATTCCACCTCTTTTAGAAACTCAATCTCTCCGTCACAAAAAGGAGACAGTCAGGCAGACAGTCAATGTTGAATAAGCTCGTTTCCAGTATCAGCGTTGCCACAAGATCCATATTTCAAAGAAACAGCATCTTCTCAAGACCAATCATGACTTCCTCTGTTTCATATCCCAACATCTCCGCCAAATTGGCAGCCATCATCGCGCCTCATCTACCAAAGCATTCCCCAGAAAGAGACCCTTCAACAAACTCCAACTATTACAACTTCAAAGTGAACAAAACAACTTTGGATTTGAAGGTTTCCTTTCAAAGTAAGCTGCTATCCGGAACAGCCACGTTTGACCTGCATGCCTTGGCCGATTCCAGCTCCATTATCTTTGACTCCTCCTTCTTGAACGTGACAGGTGCAACTGTCAATGGCAAAGAGACCGCATTCGAAGTGCAACCAAGGGAAGAACCTTTAGGATCCCCATTGGTGGTCCATTATGCCGCCAGATCACAGGACGACCTAACAGTCTCCATCAGATACTCGACAACAGATAAATGTACAGCTTTGCAGTGGCTAAACCCAGAACAGACAGACGATGGCAAGTTGCCATACTTGTTCTCCCAGTGTGAACCAATCCATGCAAGATCTTTCTTCCCATGCTTTGATACCCCTTCCGTCAAGTCGGTGTATCAGTATAACGTGACGTCTCCACTGAAAACACTCATGTCGGGTCTCCTACAGTTTGAAATCCAACAGGAAGAAGGCTACACCACATACGTGTACAACCAACCAGTCCCAATCCCATCCTACCTCTGTTGTATCGCCTCCGGTTCGTTGGTTGGCGCTTCAATAGGCCCACGTTCCACCGTCTTTAGCGAACCTAGCTTTGTTAAGGCTTGCCAGTATGAGTTCGAAAAAGATACTGAGAGTTTCATAGAGACTGCCGAAAAGTTGGTGTTTCCATACGAATGGCAAACGTATGACGTTTTGATCTTGCCCACGGCAATGCCCTTTGGAGGTATGGAACATCCAAACTGTACCTTTGCCACACCTACATTGATCTCTGGAGATCGAGAAAACGTTGACGTTATTGCCCACGAGTTGTCCCACAGTTGGTCCGGAAACCTCGTTACCAATGCCTCCTTTGAACACTTTTGGTTGAACGAAGGATGGACGGTGTACCTGGAGCGTAGAATCGCTGAGAGGATGCACGGCGAAAAACAGAGACATTTCGGTGCAATCATTGGATGGACAGACTTGGAGAATTCAATAGTTGCCATGGGTGAGTCTGCGAAGAGGTACAGTACCTTGGTTCAAGACTTGAAGGATAGATCCGATCCGGATGACGCATTCAGTACCGTCCCATATGAAAAGGGGTTCAACCTCTTGTTCTCGCTAGAACAGCTCTTGGGTGGTATGGAGGCATTCGATCCTTTCATCAAGCATTACTTTACAAAGTATAAATACTCCTCGCTTGATACCTACCAGTTCTTGGATACCCTATATGGCTTCTACTCCGACAAGAAGGATCTACTGGACACCTTTGATTGGAACACCTGGCTATATGCTCCTGGTTTACCACCAAAACCACACTTTGATACCGAGTTGGTCGATGAATGTTACACGTTGGCCGAGAAATGGGTTCATGTTGCAATGACGAAGCCTGCCAAGTTGGAAACGGAATTTAGCTCGAGCGATATCGAACATTTCGGCTCGAACCAAAGTGGAGTCTTTTTGGACACGTTGGTGTCGTACGAAGGTAAGGATGGCTTCAGTTGGGCTTCTGAAAGTGGATTCAAGGCCATCCAAGTGATGACTGAAAAGTATTCCAAATATGCAACCTCGAGCAATGCAGAGGTTGTCTTTAGATGGTTCAGAATATTGTTGACTGGTAAGGTGCAGAGCGCATATCCAAAACTCGCAGACTGGTTAGGAACCGTTGGTAGAATGAAGTTTGTCAGACCTGGTTATGTCATGTTGGACAAGGTTGATAGAGTGTTGGCATTGAAGACATTTGCCAAGTATGAAGCCGGTTACCATCCTATCTGTAGGGCAATGGTGAAGAAAGATTTAGGATTAAGCTGAGTCTGATTGAATGAAAATGTAATTATTCTATGAGCATTAAAATAAGATAGAACTGTAAAGTTACTGTTACTCGAATATAATGTGTTTCTGAGCGGATTTTTTTTAGAAAACCTGAAAATAGTTGATTGATCATCAAGAGCAAGCAATGATTGAGAAAAAGATATGAAACAGATACAAAGGAGAAGCGAAGAATGAAAAGATAAAGTTACAAAGTATAAAAGGAGAAGAATAAAAAAGGTGGCAACGTCTACTAACCCATCATGGCATCATCATCAAGGTGGCCAGCAAGATCGGCATCTTCAGGACTTGCAAGAATAGCCAAATTTTCACCGTCGTCAACCACCTGCCAAATGGATAAAGCCTGATACCTATAAATACACTCCTCAAACAGATCCCTGGTAAATCCTTTACCAAGACATGCGTTTCTCAAACGATCCATTGGAACAATCTTGCTGCCGCTGGAACCACGCAGTGAAGATTCGATGGTTTCTCTGATTAGATTGTACACCTTCGAAGTTGGAGATTCTTTTTCAACCTGTTCGTCCTGGTAGAGTGATTCCTTGGCGGCATTCATCAACCTCAATGCTTCATCAACGTCCTCCCTCAACACCTCGTTCGAGAATCTTAATCTTGCAATGGCCTGGGAAAGTCTCAACACACCAAGTAACGTTCTTGGTGTTGTATGGCTGAAGTGCCTCTTTGAAAATTCGTTCGATTTGGATTCCTTTCTCATTCTGATGTATGCCTGAACGACATAGTCAGAGATGGATTGCGTGATGACCGGTCTGAATCTTCTTGCCATTGAGATGTACTGTCTGATCGTTGTTGAATCGACCGGCTTCGTCGATGTTTCTGGATGTTTGTTGTGCATGTGGACGTAGGCAACGTGATCTGCCAACCGTTGATCTTCCAAGACAGATGGTCTATCCAAGATTAGGAATAACACGTCGAATCTTGAGAGTAGGGCTGCTGGTAGGTTGATGTTGTCGTTCGGTGAGAGTCTTGTGTTGTATCTACCATATAGAGGATTGGCGGCTGCCAGGATGGAAGCTCTTGCGTTCAAGGTTGTTGTGATACCTGCCTTGGAGATGGAGATGGTTTGTTGTTCCATCACTTCGTGAATTGCCGTTCTATCACCCTCTTCCATCTTGTCGAATTCATCGATACAACAGACTCCATTGTCTGCTAGAACTAAGGCACCTCCTTCCAACACCATCTCGTCTGTGATTGGATCTCTCATAACTGCAGCGGTAAGACCAACACCAGAAGAACCTTTACCCGTCGTGTAGACACCTCTTGGTGCAATTTTGGTGATTGACTTCAACAGTTGGGATTTAGCCACACCGGGATCACCCATCAATAGGATGTTGATATCACCTCTGATTCTCATACCATCACCCATCTCCTTTGCAACACCACCAACGAGAAGTAGTAGAAGGGCCTTTTTGATGTCCAGATGACCAAAGATTTCAGGGGCGATAGAAGATGCTAGCCTTGTATAGACGTTACCCTCCTGCCTGATCTCGTTAATTTTTTCTTCAACTTCAGGCGTTAGACCTAAAGTCTCGTACTTTCTCTTGTGTTGTTTGATAAACTGAGCCTCTAGATAAGTCTCTGTCAATAAACCTGCCCTCAATGCTTTGAATCCTGTATATGGCGCAGGCATGAAGATACCTGAAACATCAACGATATCACCCGGGTTCATCGATCTGACGAGGTCACCATTGACATGGATGGTTAGCATTCTAGGGATGTGACCCACTGGGACTTGGTTTGCCAACTCTTGGATCTTCACGTCTTGGAATGCAGAGAATTTGGATGCTCTGGTACTTGGGTATAGCTTACCCTTATGTTGATTCGTCCTGCATCTTTCGGAAGTACATTCTGTTAATGGAGTGAAAGTTCTCGTGTTCACCTCTTGAAAGATCTCGTAACCACAAGATTCACAAGAGTATGCATTGACTTGAACGGTTGGTTTAACGTCCGAAACTCTGATGACGATACCTCTGACTGTAATGAGGTTTCCCAAGTAGCTACCCCTGACGTCTCTGACTGCCATTGTCTTATGTGGACCTTTCAAAGTTGCACCTGTCATTGGCCTGAAGTACAGGCAGTAACGTCTTGTTAGCTGTGCTGGGAACAAATCTGGAGTATCGTCGGCACGTCTTGAGGAGGAGTTTTCATCCATTCCCAGACCGGAATTTGACATTTCTTCACGGTGTTCCTGTTGTGCCCTTAAGTTTCTCAAGTTTCTTTGGTGGATGATCACGTCTAGAACATCATCCTTATGTGTGATGTTGACTGTTGGTTCTGGAAGGACTTCATCGATTATTTGGGAAAAGAGTTCGATATAGTGATGGGTGTTTTTCACTATGTGATCAGCAAGACCCCTTGCTGAAGGTTGAGACATAGTCTGTGTTAGAGATTGTGTATCCTCGTAAGTCTTTATGTCATCTAGATCTATGTATAAGGTTGAGAACTCCTTGTTTGCAATCTTTTGCAACAGATCCATGTACTTAGGACCTTTACCAACTTGAGTCTGATCATCATCCTCATTCATGTCGATATCATCGATCCTATGATCGTAGACATCGTCAGTCTCAGATGCTGAAGTTGACGAAGACTTGAAATGGATCAAGAAATCTTTGATTTGGTCTTTTAGAACTTCATAGTTGATGTTCATTTGAATTGAAGGTAGGATTGAGCCCGGGGCTGTTGGGCCACCTGGTGCTGTTGCTAATGCTGCCATGGTTTTTCAGTAGATTGAAGAGGTTGTTGAGATTGGCAGATGAAAGGTTGATAGGGACCAGAGTATTTATTAACTGAAGCAACGGTTGTTCAATCGTTTTCAATTGAGCGATAGGAGAAGAAGAAAAAGAGGCAAGCACTGTCATAGTTTGAAGGAGTGTTGGTTAGCCAGGTATATTTCCAGATCCGTTTCAAAGTGGGTGCAGTTCAAGTCGAAAAGGAGAAGTTGAAGCTGAAAATTTCCACGTTTCGCGTCTTCTTAGTAAAGTCACGTGACTTATTATTTATTTCCCGATTGGGATTAAATTTGATTTTTCTCATGATGGTGCTACTTTTTTTTCTACTACTACTAATATTATTTCAGAAGTGATAAAGGTGTGTCGGATTAGGTATAAGGATATAATCTGTTGAATTGAATTGAGTTGAATTACACATGTTTCAAACTACTGTGTATGCGCCGTCGACGATCAAGTCCGAACCGGTGGTATAGGTAGAAGCATCCGATGCAAAGTATAGATAGGCACCAACAAGCTCTCTGCACAAACCTTCACGACCCAAAGGAATGATGGACCACCATCTTTGACGGGTACTCACTTCCAAATAATCGTTGATTCCGGAATCCATATAACCTGGAGAGACAGAGTTGACCCTTGCAAATCCGTTGAACTCCACGGCCAAGGATTTGGCCAAATGGATTACTGCAGCTTTGCTGGTGTTATAGGCGGTATGATGAACTGGGATGTTGACTATGTGGCCCGACATTGAACCGGTAAAGATTAGAGAACCTTTTCCTTTACGTTTGAAGATCTTCCCAACAGCTTTTGAACAGTAAAAGACCGAGTTGAGATTGATATCCATGACTTTTTGCCATAGCTTTCCATCATCGTTGGCCTCTGTTATAATCGAACCACTTAGAATGTTGACTCCAGCATTGGCAACGAAGACATCGATTGTTCCAAAGTCTTGCTCTATCTGAGCAATTGTTTCGTCAACTTTTTGCAAGTTTGAAACGTCACCGGCATAACCCCTTGCTCTAACTCCATACGTCTTTGCAATCTTGGCTGCCAATTCAGATGGATCGGTCAAGTCCCAGAGTGCAACGTCAGCACCTGCTTGAGCATATGCCTCTGCAACGGATGCTCCGATTCCTCTTCCTGCTCCTGTGACTACGCAGACTTTACCTCTTAACGAGAAGAGATCGAGCACGTTGTTGGCCAGATCTGGTGCTGGTCTTGGAAGAGGCGTTAAATCTTCTATGATGTACGATGTCGATGAGACGTTGTCGTCAAACCCTTTAGTCATGCTGGCTGGAAGTTTGTGTATCTGGAAGAGTGGGATGTATCTTGCTGTGAAGATACGGATCTAAAAGGTGGTGAGAAGATGATTGGCTGCTTGACTACTCGCTGATTCTTGCTTTCTGTCTCTGTCTCTCTCTCTCTCTCTCTCTCTCTCATACTGCCTGTATTCATATCTCTCTTTAAGTAGCAAGATGAGGAGAAAGCAACTGATCTCTTTTTATAGTGTATATTCTGTCACTATCGTAGTCAGTAATCAACTCAGAAGAGTATCCTTTCTACCCTGGAAAGGAGGGGAAGATGGATGAGGGATGCGGCAGCGGGCGAGAAGCTTCCCAATGCGGAAGTGTAGGCCGTGGAACGTCAACAGCTCCCCATGCGGCAGTGTAGACGCCAACCCCACATTTTACGGAACGGCAGGAGCAGAGGCTAAGGGATGAAAATTAGACAACAGCGACAGAAAGCTTCACCACTCACAAACCCCTCCACATTTTTGTTTTTGTCGCCTTATTGTTCCTCTTGCAACAGCTCAAACAGACACATTTCTGAAAGGAGTCCACTTCATAGCACAGCTTACATACATACACACCAACAGCACTTGCTACAGCTGGGAACTCTCACCTAAGGCTTATCTGCCTCTCTCTTTCCATCCTTTGATTCCCTCCTTTCCTGCGTCCTAACTGTCCAGCTTCCAATCTGAAGTGACAATCCCGCCAGGTGTCTTGTAGTCTGTTGTCTCTCCAAGTTCTCTGGAATCTCTCTCCATCTCCTGTTCCTTCTCTACTTTCTCTTTCTCTTGCAAGAGTACTCAAGTGATTTCACGTATGCCATCTTCTTCTTCAGCCATGCCTCTCCTCAAATCGGACAACTCTGAACAACTTTTCTTCCACGTTCATCCAATGACTTCAATTGGCGCCAAAAACCAAGATATCGCTCATTTTCCTAGAGAACCAAAGGTTGAATCTACAATTGCAGCCACCGCGAAAAAGAGTCGCAGTATACAACAACAGTCAGGCAACAGTACCACCAATGATGATTCAACACCAAGAAGTGGCAAGAGATCCAAAAGGGTTAGAACAGGATGCTTGACCTGCCGTCAGAGGCATCGCAAATGTGACGAGTTGAAAAAACAGGACAGCGCAGGTGATATCAAGTGTAACCACTGTACCTCAAACAACTACAAGTGCATATGGCCAAACTTTGTCTATGTCTCCACTGCATCACTACAGGGTAAGAAATCATATACTTCATCAACCATACCAGAATTGCCACGGAGTCAACCCGATCATCAGCAACAGCAGATATTATCCGGACCGTCATCAGCATTACCACTGCCACTACCACAACCTCAAGCTTCATTGCCATTGCCGTTGCCAGTACATCCCCCTCCTCCATCACAATCGTCGCTATCGCTACCACCGCCGCCACCTCCACCTCGAACGTCAACATCAATACCAATAACAGCATCATCATCATCATCTCAAACAGGTGCTGCTTCATCTGGCGGGGTGACAGACGAGATGCTAGATTCCTACCCTAGCCAGTTGACCCCAGGCTTGGTTCAACGAAGTCTACTATTCCCTCAAACTCACGAGATGGCTTCTGTCAAGACGAACCTATCGGGTACACAGCCGTTTGAAAAAACAAGGTCTTCTGCTTCCATCTCTAAACTGCTAGGCCCAGACTTTCTACTCTCTCCCAGCTCAGATGTAGGTAGGACCGACCATCATCACCAGCAGCAGCACGACCAGCATCACCAGCACCAACTCCAGCATCTGACTCCCACTTCATTGTATAGGCCAACACTACCCCCATTGATAAAGACAGTGCTTGGTCCATCCAGTCATGGGGAATCGGTGCTGTCTGCCTCCTTGCTGTTATCTCCATTATCGTCCTCGTCCGCCAATTCTGGCCCTAGCGACAAGTTTTCAGGGAACCGTGTTCCTCCATCATCCTACACCTACGAGGATCAACTGATGGACAGTTCGATTCCTGAGAAGAAGTATAACACCAAGTCTGAGCAAGTGGGGCAAAACAACCGCTCTCAAATGCCTGATAGAAAGGAAGGGATCAGTTTGATACCAAAACCACAACAGCAATCGCACGATCAACAACAGGCAGATGCTGCACAGTTTTACAAGAATCTGGACTACAACTCATTGACTCAACTCTCTGAGCCTTTGGCAATAAGTGATTTCTCATACTTTGTGACACCAGAGTTTGACGACAACTTTACCGATTTGCCAGATACACTATGTGAATTCATGTACGTGAATGCCTTCAACACCAACTCGAGAAGCGATCCATCTAGGGTGATTGACCATCCACCAAAGGAGGTTCTACATGAATACTTCATCAACGTTACCAAATTTTCGGTTGACGATCCGGACGAAAAGCTACCGGAGTTACAACCGGAACACGAAAGGATCATTATCAAATGTTATGTGGATGACGTTGGTGGAGGTTTGGACATGTTTGACTATGGTAAAACAATGGTTAGAGTTATTACGCAAAAGATCAAGGATTGTCCAGCTTTGAAGTTTGCCATCATGGCCCTCTCTTCAAAGTGGCTCGAAATCAAGACTCCGAACTATCCCAGCACTCTAACGCTAAAGTTGTACCAGGCTTCTCTGAAGTCGCTAGCTCCATCTTTGAACAACTCGTCAAACAATCTATTTATAGTGACCACCTGTGTTGTTCTTTGTGTTTTTGAAATGATGAGTTGTAATCCAAAGAATTGGAAGAGGCATTTGGAAGGTTGTGTGTTGTTGTTCAAAAGTTACAAGATTCATGGATTGTCCAGAAATAACATTGAAAGAGCAACGTTTTGGGCGTTTATTAGGATGGACATTTGTCATTCCATTATCAACGAGGCTAAAACGATTCTACCATCCGAAGATTGGTTTGATGGTAATCTGACAGAGGATGAGACGGAAAGGATGATGGAGGAGGAAGGCATGCATGCAAACTACATCGTTTATTTGTGTTCGTTGGTGGTGAATCTAATCTATGGAGATAAAGAAGGAGAAACGTTTAAGAACGAATGGATATCGCTTTGGAACAGGTTGAAATCTTGGATTGGTAATTCTGGAGACTTGTTCAGTTCCGTTCATGAATTCCACGATGAAAAGATCCAATTTCCCAGGATTACCTATGCCAACTCTCAAGCCATATCTGCCAATCAGATGTACCACATGGCTTGTATCTTGATGCTACAGAGTAAACCACGGTCGGTTAAGGTTACCTCGTTGTGCAAGCTTGATTCCAGCATGTCCGATACAAATTCATCCGTTGGTTCCAACTCTCCGTCGTTGAGTCTCAATGGTAACAACTGTAAAGATGTGAATCAGAGTACATCGTTGCTATACCACGCAAAAAGAATAGTTGGCATTTCAATTACAAATTCCGACTATGGGGCCTACTCCAACTCTATTCAACCGTTGTACATCTCTGGTTTGGTGTTATTTTCAAAGAATGACCATGGGATCTTGCTTGGTGCTCTAAGGATAGTGGAGGAGTGTACCGGATGGTCGACGCATTGGAGATGCCGAGATTTGATCGAATATTGGAACAGCTGTCAAGCCTGAAGGTACTTTAATGTTGTCTTGTATTTGTTGTTGGTCGGTGCAGATTGATGGTTGACAGTCTTGATCTGTCTTGATGGTGCTACCAACCATTGCTTTAATGTCTTTTTATCCTTTCATTTTGTTTTCCTTGATGCCTTTTCTTCATTTTATTTTATGCTTTTCACTACTACTGGGCAACGTGCTGATTTTCACCGTTTACGGTTGTAATCATTATGATTGGGCAAGGAAGTAAGTTCGCCAGCATTCGATGTGGCGTGGTGTGGCTCCTCAAAAGACCGTCACAAAAATGAAACAGAATCAAGTTACGAGAAAAATCTTTGAGTATATCATTTATTCCGAAGTTTGGTTGAGATTGGACAATGTACGTGGTTGATCCGATCAATCTTGGACTCTGAAACCAGACTGTATTGTAAGTTACACGCGGGCTTCCGGTGCTGGCCGTACCCAACTAGTCTCATTTGGAGAGATTCCGGATCTGACAGGAGAATCCAGCAATGTATTCTTCCGTCGAGATATCTTCAAAGCCAAGCTGAGGAAATGTCCAGAAAGGGCAGCTTCAATTGCCAACTGCCCAACTGCCCAACTGACTAACCCCTCTTCCCTTCCGAGAATGCCCCCCTCCTCTAGAATCTTCTGCCCCACCACGGCGCCTCTGCCAGCAACTGCACGCGCGGAGATTTCACCGAGACGCAGCACGCCTCTCGTCCAATCACAGCACAGAGCTGGCCACAGTGGCCGAAGGTCGTGCGCCGTGCACATTCCAGTCTCGGCGAAAATGCCATGCGCAGCTTTTGAGAGTGACACCAAACTCCCTCCTGTCTTTGTTGTTGGGCATATATATATAGAGAAGAACAGGTATCATCCCTTCTTTTACCACTTTCACTTCTTTTCCTCTTTCCATACCATTTTCCAACTGATTCGTCACTACTGTTGATATCAAGACATATTCAATCATTCAGTCCCTCGTTTTCGGTCAAATATAATCTTCAACTTTGACTCTCCACTAGTATCATTTCTCCCCCTCTTCAGAAGAATAGCCCACAAACTCAAACATACACACAGAAATGTCCTCCTCTATATCAAAATCTAGCGATGCTGATGTCAAGAAGGCTGTCTTGGTGGCAAGGGAAAAGTCCTTGGAAGACACCGACCTGGATTCATCCTCTCGCGACAAGCTCAACATCACACCAATAAACGACGAGGATGATACCTCGCTGATGATGACCATGGACAGTGCCAAGCCATCGTTCCTAGTCATCGCACTAACAGTCCTCACCTCCATCTCCGGTTTCATGTTCGGTTATGACACAGGTTATATCTCGTCCGCTTTGGTTGCCATTGGAACAGACCTTGGAAGGGAACTCACCTATGGAAATGAACAGTTCATCACAGCAGCAACCTCGTTGGGTGCCCTAATAACGGCAATATTTGCCGGTGCGTTTGCAGATGTTCTTGGTAGAAAACCAGTGTTGATGTTTTCCAACACCTTGTTCATCGTTGGTGCCGTCATTCAATGTGCTGCCCATAACCTATGGACCATGATTGTTGGTAGGTTTATCATGGGTTTCGGTGTTGGTATTGGTTCTTTGATTGCTCCTTTGTACATCTCAGAGTTGGCGCCTTCCAGATTCAGAGGTAGATTGGTCATCTTGAACTGTTTGGGTATCACCGGTGGTCAATTGATTGCCTATGGTATCGGTGCCGGTTTGGATCAAATAAACAATGGCTGGAGAATCGTTGTTGGTTTATCCATGATTCCTCCAACCATCCAATTTGTTGCATTCATGTTCCTACCAGAAACGCCTAGGTTCCTAATCATGAAGAACAGGGTCGAACAGGCTGCCAAAATCATTGCAAAGACGCATACCCATGCAACTCCAGAATTGATCGATATCAAGATTCAAGAGATCCAACAGTTGAACTCGGCCGTTCCTGGTGATACCGTCTTGGAAAGAACCTGGAATGCTGTCAAGGAGATCCATACTGTTCCTTCAAACTTCAGAGCTTTGATTATTGCCTGTGGTTTACAAGGTATTCAACAGTTTACAGGTTTCAACTCATTGATGTACTTCTCATCCACCATCTTCAAAGCCATTGGATTTGACGACTCAACTGCAGTCTCATTGATTGTTGCTGGTACGAACTTCATCATGACTGTTGTTGCATTCTTTATCATTGATAGAGTTGGCCGTAGACGTATCTTATTGATTGCTCTACCATTGATGATGATTTTCTTGGTTTTGAACGCCGTTGCATTTAACTATGTTGATATCAAGTTCGATAATAGTTCAGCCGTTATCAACTCAGACGTCAGCTCCTGGGGTATTGTCATCATCGTCATGATGATTGGTTTCGTTGCCTCTTATTCCGTTGGTATTGGTAACGTTCCATGGCAACAGTCTGAATTGTTCCCTCAATCAGTTAGAGGCTTGGGAGCATCATATGCCACCGCAACAAACTGGGCTGGCTCTTTGGTCATCTCATCCACCTTCCTAACAATGTTGAAAAACATTACTCCTTCCGGTACCTTTGGTCTCTTTGCTGCCTTGACATTCGTCTCGATTGTGTTTGTTTACTTCTGCTACCCTGAACTATCTAACTTGGAATTGGAAGAGACTCAAGCCATCTTGACAGGTGGATTCAACATCAAGGCTTCCCAAAAATTGGCAAAGAAGAGAAGACTCACCAAGCTTGACGAAAAGTTGACCGACAATGCCTCCCATGAACACATTGATCTAAAATGATCTTTGTATTATTTGCTATACTGTTAGGCGCTCACCTTTTAGCCTCTGAAACTATCCATTTTTTCTTCTCTGTTGTTTTTGAAATCTCATTGACCGATGCGGTCACTCATGCCCTAGACTCTTACATGCGATTGTTTTTTTTTATTCTTTGGTTTTTGCTTTTGTTCTTCACCCCCATTTTCTCTCCCTGTCTTATTTATTTTCTTCTTGTCTAAGGGTCCATCTATTCTTTGCAGTTCTTCATCTTTGACTCCAAGAACTGGCCCAAACGCCCACAACTCTTTCAATTCTTCCATTTTATTCCTTGGGACTGGCAGCATTGGATGCTGACAGTCGTCATCAAAGGAGTCATCTTTTGTTGTTTTATTATCCTTCTTCTCCCATATATGCTTCAAATAAATCAAGCTGTCTAATATATAAAATGCAATGTTAATCGGCGACTTTGGTTGGCTACAAGGTCAGGCATCCGTTTTTACGTGACTATATCCAGTCCACTTTAAAGCCTCCAGTGATAGTCGTCAGGCTTTCTTCGGTTCATTTTCGTCATTACGGAAATCAGTGGTTATTCACATGAATCATCAAAGCCAAATATGTTCCTATGAGGAGAGTAATATCAGTAGCAATCAAAGATTGGCGGTGAGAGGTGGAAAAGTCCAGATCCATCGCTTCTTACGTAAATTTGCCGCGTGCGTCCCCACAGCCTATTTTGGCTTGCTTCACGCCTCTTGAACAATCACAGCTATTAAACATTTCATCTCCACACAACGGCCAAGACATCTCAAACTATTCTTGAGATTAGGTTTGGTTTTAGTGCCATCTTTACCAACATCAATTGTTGTAACCATGGAGGAGAATTTGGATATCATAGATCAGACGCTGCAGATCCTCGAAATAGAGCAAGAGCAGGAGCAAGAACAGCGACAGCAGAGGCCGGATAGCAACACTCTACAACGATCAGGAGCCGAAATTTCACAAAGCCAACGACTCACCAATGACAGGGACACTAAATTGCCTCTTGGGTTTGATGTCTTGTCTTCAAGTGGGGATGAACTGATTGACTTGAGAAGCTTGGACTATGTATCCACGCCGGACCACTTGAACTGTCCAATTTGTCAGCTTCCTTTCATCACCCCGTATACAACCGTCTGTGGACACACTTTTTGCAAGAGTTGTATACTAGAGGCTTTGAAATCTCCCCTTGGGAGTAGGTGTCCGTTGGATAGGACTCCACTATCGTACAACGATGACATTGATGATGTCACCGATGTTAGAAGCAGAAGCAGAACCTTAATGGACAATGGTAATGGCTCGGTTACCGAAGGAGAGGAACTGGAGGATGATAAAGTTGAGGAAGAAACAAACGACATTTTCCCATCCCCCATTATTATTTCAAACATTACGGATGACCTCAAGGTGCGATGTTTGAACAAGCAAAGAGGATGTTCTTGGGTTGGTTCTAGGTGGCAGATCAAGATGCATGTCTTGAACGATTGCTTGTTTACCAGGTTCCCATGTGATAGGCTGGGTGAAGATGGTAGGATTTGTAGGAGGCTCACATGTCGACTCTTTCTTGCTGATGATGAAGAGAATGATACTGAAGGTTTTGCTGCCGCGGCTGCAGCTGCTACTTCTGTTGTAGCTGATGATGATGATGATGCTGTTGTTCGCGACGATGAAGACCAAGATGAGGATGGTGACAGGGTTGCCGACAGAAACACAGTTACCACGAGCCCATTCAAGAGGTGTCCTCATAAGATGTTTGAATGCCCGAAGTGCTCTTCATCAATCAGCAAGGTGACTGAAAAGTTACACTTGGAAACTGAATGCACGAAGAATCCTGTTAAGTGTCATGGCTGTAGTTTGGAGTTCCCATTCAAGTTTTTTGAAAAGCACGAGGCTTACTGTGAAAAGATTCATGTTAAATGTCCAGGAAGCAAGTTTGGTTGCGAGTGGAAAGGTAGCAGGGAGTTACTAGATGAAATTCACTCTAAAGAGTGCATGTTCATCAAGATGACGGGATATCTGGAGTCTCAGGAATCCAAAATGGGAGAGCTGGCGGCTGAAAATAGCTATTTGAAGAGCCAGTTGTCCATGGTTCTGGACTCGGTCATACAGGGAAAATTGACCAACTTGGGATACCCATTACAGCTCGAAGAAATTTTGGATCAACAAAATCAACAGCAACAACAGCGTGGCTCCTCTGGCACTACGGCGGCAAGGCTCATCAACAACTTGCAGGATGAAGATTACGTTCACTTGATAATGGAATTTGAAAGGTTACGTACCGACATTGAAAGATTCAGACCATTACTCACGGAGTTTGAGCTGCATAAGCAGGTGGTGAGTTCGTTGGCCAACGATAATGCCCAGGTACGCGACGACCTCAACAATCAAAGGATAGCATTGAACTCCATTAGGCAGCAGATACAATTTATGCTAGTTGATAGGAGGCGTATGAGAAACTCTGCTGCAAGAATGAGTTCTACGAGCCCTGGCGGATTTGGCGTTTATAATGCCAGTGACAGTATTGGCGATGGTGGTGGTAGTGGTAGTGGTAGTGGTACCTCGCCTGGAAGTTTGCCGAATGAGGACCTATCAACTTCAGGGGGAGTCACGAGACTTGCCAACAAGTTGTGACTCTTGTAACTGGCAAGGGTTGTTAAACATATCTTTACTTATTTATTTATTTATTTATTTATTGACTGAACGTATTACTCTACATTCAAACGGATAATCACTAACTATAACTGCCAGAGCACAACATCTGAGAGTAAACCGCAGAGCCGCAACACTCTGGGGCACTGCCTTCTTATCTCACGCTATAAGGAAGTTGGTACATATGGTTTATCCAATTCAGACCGTTTACTAATACTTTGAGGTTTCAAAACATCCAAGATTACCTAACCCTTTCCTCCCTACACCCTGCACAACATCAAATCAATTCATTGAGACATCAATTGTGTTTCAACAGGCGTGTTAATCCGTACCATACTGTTTCAATGACAACAGCAACGAAAGACGACATCACAAGTCTTCTCAAAGCCAAGCATGTCGAGTACATCAAGTCGCTCGATGACAAGAAGAAGTTCCTTGAGTACTGGATGTCAGAGCACCTCAGAATGAACGGTTTATACTGGGGAGTTTGTGCATTGTTTTTATTATCGTGTGAAACCGAGTTCAACAGTGACGACATCTTGCAGTTTATCCTGGACTGCTTCGATGAAAAAGAAGGTGGATTTGGATCTTTTCCAAGGCATTCCCCACATTTGTTGTCAACCTTGTCTGCATTACAAATACTCAAAATGTACAATCTCTTGGACCGCATTGATGACAAAAAGGATAGGGTGGTGTCTTTCATTAGGGGGTTACAGTTGAGTGACGGCTCTTTCCAAGGTGATAAATTTGGTGAAGTTGATACAAGGTTTGTCTATACTGCCATTCAGTCTCTCAGTATTCTAGAAGCGTTGACTCCGGACGTTGTAAAAGGTGCTGTTGAATTCACACTCAGATGCCAAAATTTTGATGGCGGTTTTGGAATGGTTCCTGGTGCTGAGTCTCATGCTGCTCAGGTTTTCACATGCCTAGGAACTTTGGCAATTACCGGAAGTCTAGACAAGTTACATAATAAGGAGCTCTTGGTTTGGTGGTTGAGCGAGAGACAGGTTGCCAATGGTGGGTTGAACGGTAGACCAGAAAAGCTTCCCGATGTCTGCTATTCATGGTGGGTCTTGTCATGCTTGAGTATACTTGGCAAGCTGAACTATATCAACGGAGATAAATTGAAAGGCTTTATACTGAGCTGCCAGGATGCAGAAAATGGAGGTATTAGTGATAGGCCTGATAATCAAGTGGATGTCTATCACACTTTGTTTGGAATTGCAGGATTGAGCTTGTTAGGCTTTGAAGATCTCGTGGAAATCGATCCTATCTATTGTATGCCGTGCAAAACCACTGCTAGGATCAAGAAGTACCCTTATTGAAAAAAGTTAAAGACTCATAGGAAAGAATATGGATGCATTAAATTGAAGATTCCTACAGATGGAGGGGTATATAAATTTTCAACAAACAGATTACATTAATAATACTATGACAACATGTAACGCAATAAAGACATTGATCATTGAAGAGAGCCTAGAATATTTCTTCTAGTGTGGCCTTCCTGCTTGATGGGAAGTACTCCATGTAATTGATTCTATTCTTCGAGTGGAATCTGCCGGGATTCAAAACGTGACAGTTTTCATATATCACGTCAAACTGAGGAGAGGTGGGGTCCACAAGAACAAGTAGCGTTGGAAGAGGAACCAGAGTTAAAAGGTTCGCATAGTTTGTCAAGACAGGTCTGATGGATGACGGAAATGGAGACAAGTTACCTTGATCTAGCAAAGTCTTCACCAGCTTTCTAGCTTCAAACAGTTCTGAAGGTATTTTCTTGGGTTTTGTGATTTGATCAATTGCCAATGATTCCAACTCTAAATCTTGGAGGCTTTCTTCGGCATGGTCTTTAACCTTTGATAGATAACTAATGTCGTTTCTTCTGAATCTATCGCCGTAATCATCCCTGACTATAAGCACCTCATGGGCCAAGTAGCTCAGCCTTGCAGGATTGGAACACCACTCAATATCATTCACCAATCTGGTAATCCTGCTACCAAACAGTTTGGGTATCTTGAATTTCGGCCAAATCGAGTTGGAATTCTTGGTCACCATTGAAGACCACGGATCATGATCTCCGGGCACAAAGATAAACTTGCAAGACGCACAGAGCACAGGAAACTTTTCGAGTATGGAGGCTAAGGAATCAAAGTATGATTTGTATATTCCCGATGAGGTGGCCTGTGTCAACGATGATGTTGGTGTTGCGTCAAAGGGTATCTCAGTGAACGGTCCATTGAAGATCAAGGCGACTGGTTCTGATCCTCTATCGTCTATATCCTTTGTCAACTTGGTAAACAATTTTCTCAAAGACTCCAAAATCTTCAAGTCATTCAAGTAGACATCGCCACCCAAAATGACAAACTTATGATTCAATTCTCTCTTCTCCAAAATCAGTAACTTTTTTCTCAGTGCCGAGTCGATCCTACCATTCATTGAATACATCGATGAAAAGTCCATGTTACCCAAGGCTTCAAGCGTCTGCTCCCTCTTCTCTGCAGGTGGATGAATGATTGAGCTCACATAAAACTTGGAGCTGTTGGAATAGATACCATCGACCACGGCAAAGTTTCCTGGATTGAAAAAACAAGTGTCAGGGAATATACACTGAGATAGTTCTAACTCTATACGATCGGAGTCATCCTGTAACTCCCATAAACCCATCGCATTCTTGGTCAATAAGCCGAATAGTAGAAATCTATTACCGTGCCTACCTAGCAAGTTCTTAATGGATGTGATTTGCTGTTGAAGAACAGAAGAGTTGACCGAGCCGGTAATTGAGTTCACCGCGCTGAAAGATGAAGGTTGGAAAGACTCGTTTCTGAGAAGTCTATCCTTTAAGAGATAGAACTTGTCAATGAAGTAGTCAACATTGTTTTGGACATTTGGCAACTCCAATAATGGAGAAGCGTTAGAGGTGTTGTTTGATAGGACGTCAAACTGTTTTCTTCGATGGTTGTATTTGAACCTTTTGTAATTTGAAGGGTTTATAACTTTAAAGTAATCTTTCCATCGTAGCGCTTTACTGTCGTCCACTATCAATATTGCTGGTTCCACCTCTAGTAATGCTGCCGGTTGCGCTGTATCGACCCCAGCTGGTGCACCAACAACTGCTGTATCGTTTGCCTTGTCCTGATGAATTTCAAATGTTTCTGGGGTTGTCAACTCTGTGTCGATGATGGTGTCTGTTCGTCCAAACGTGGTCTGTGGCCTCATTCGCGTAGATGATGTTGATGTCCTGGCTAATTCTCTCTCTTGTTTCAATGATATCTCCTTGATTATTGTTGTCACGCCTTCTCCATCGAGAAAGAGACCTCTTCCTTGTTCCTTCCATATTTTGGAGATCTCCTCTAACAGTGCTGTAGTCTTGGGACCTCTCCATTCATTTCCTATTTTTCTTCCGACGTGTTTGCTCAAGACTTCTAAAGCACCAGATTGAATGTTGAGGCCATACTTCTTGGAGAATACTCTGTATGCTATAGGCCTCAAGTTTGACGGCTGTAGCGATATTGGGAGCACTGCTGGGTCTTCCATCTTTGGGTGTTGGCGTCTAGTCAATGGTCAGACGTATCGATGTCACTCAGATCCTACGTTTTCTATATACCTCGAGTAATATGATTTGTCTTGTACCTAAAGAAAGAAGAAAGAAACAGGGAGACAAAAACCTAAGACACGTAAGGATGCCCGTTTATCAACAAGTGCGCTCTTCTCTGCCAATTCTCCAGAACGTGCCCGTCGCGTCCACAGCCAACGCGTTTCAGAATCAATAACAAGAACAAGACAGTATATGTGTATGGAATGAGGTTATCATCTCTTGCTCTGTTCTTGTGCTGTTGTGCGCTTTGAAGATAGGGTGATACAGGTCACATATCTCATAAAACCTATAATTTGACCAGAAAATACTACTTGTGATGAGTGACAAAGGCTATATGCCAAAATTGAGGCGGCCAATCACGACAGGTAACAATGGCAGAGTGAAGTTTTCACAAGACACAAAGCTTTCAGACTACGAAAAGAAGAAGAGATCAGAAGCTGCTTACGGCTTTCTCAGGTCAAAATCTACAGGAACAGCAGCAGCAGCGAGGAGTTCAAGTACTAGGACGTTGCCCGATTCCCGTCTTTTCTCGTCTTCATCGCGAACAGACAGGGGTATCACCTCCAGACTTCGATCTTCCTCTCCCCTCAAGAACAGATATACTTCCAGAGAAACCTCATCTATACCAATGAACAGAACACACATGTCGTCCTTCAGAACCACTACTGATACTGACCCTCCAAAGTCGATACTCAAATCATCCCCCGCTAACCAGAATAAGAGACTATATGAAGTATTGGGTGAATCTCCCATAAGATCAATTCCGGAATCCTCTAGACCCAAAACTACAGAGAGCATATTGAGGAGTATCAGAAACAGGCAGTACATACCAGGCTATGCAAGTAAAGTTCACAAGCAGCCAGCAAGTACAACACAGAGGCGTGGTGGACTATTCAGGTCGTTAACTTCCATAGGATCAAAACTGCTACAGTCTGTCCTTTACAACGAGAATGCGCCAACGAAAGATCTGCGGGAAAGAAGCACGCAAATGGATATGGATAGTCGTCGCAGCAGTGGATCTACAAGATACCCAAATAGAGAGGCAACGACACTCAATAGTTGGAACCAGGCAGAACTGAACAGAATGTCTTCAAGAAATAGAGAATCGATTCCATCATTGAACAGTACAGACTCACAGGTGAATCAAGTGGATGTCGATTTGCTGGATCGAGAAATTGAGCTAAGAAGAATGGAAAAGGAAATTGAGTTGAAACAGCTCGAGAAAGATCTCAGGTCCCAATCATCGTCGTCTTCCAATGATCCAGTACAGGTATCCAGCCCGCCGCTGAATGATTCCAACACTGGACAACTACTAGAGAACAGGTTCAACACCATGGAGAGCCTGATCAAAGATTTTGCGTCAGGCACTCAAGGTAACGTGTTGGCAGAGTTGGATTCCATCAAGGGTGAGGTTTTGTCTTTGAAGCAGAGACAGGAAAGGAATAATCTCGAATATGAGTCGCGCTTGGAGATGATCAAGCATGAACGTGAGTTGAACAAACGAAGCTTTGACAAGATTCTTTCTGATTTGGAGAAAAAAAGAGAAGCATTGGACAGAGAGCGCAACAAGTATATCAGCCTTTTAGAGAGGCATTCTAAAAGGAAAAGAAAGAGAGAGACTAAGAGAAGGCGAGATGAAGAAACAGACTCCAGCAACGGAGAAAGTGCCTCCAGTCTTGATAACGTTGATTCCTCCTTTTCTTCTGATGACGATGATGACTTCTCTTCAACCTATGGTGACCGAGTCTCAAGAAGGCAAAGGAAGAAAAAGAAGTTTGATGACACGGCGGTACTCAAGGACACTCTCAACAAAATAGTGGATGGAATGAGAGACATGAAAAGGGACATGCATGATAACGTTTATGATACCAAAAAGGTTAACCAGGCTCTTTGACGTTGTTGTATCAGTGACACTCACCTTTGACGCTTTAACGTCTGTTTTCAATCAGTGCTTGTTTGTATCACCTGAGCTGTCACATTACAGATCCGTTTGGTTTGATCACAAGCTCAATTTTATATCTCCGTACACTTCAGATAGAATCAGATTGAATTCTTGTTTCCAGCAAACATTACTGTTTGCAAGCTTATCTAGTACTTTCCAATGCGTCTGTATTCCTAAATAATCCTTTCAAAAACTTAAGATTCACCAACGGCATATGAAATACTATATGTCAAATCGTCAACAAGCTGTTTTATCAATAGCAATAACAAAAATAGTGTTCAATCATCTCTTAGACCAAACTATGCTCAAAGTAAATATTTTTTGAAAAATTAGGAAATTTACAAAAAAAGCCATAAATATTTTTCAAACACATATTTCTGGACTTTGAAACATTGAAAATAAACTTTTGAACGTTAGCAGCACACTCAAGTAGTTCAAGCTGAAGAAAAGTCAATAGCCATCGAGAAAATGGCAAAAAACAAAAAAAATTATTTTGCAAAAAATAGGCAGAGAAAGCGTCACAACATTTTACTTTTCAATAATCGGGTTAATGGTCTAGTGGTATGATTCCTGCTTTGGGTGCAGGAGGCCCTGGGTTCAATTCCCAGTTGACCCCGTTATTTTTTACATCTGGAGACCTTACAGTCATGGGGAGTAAAGCATCTCTATTTAATACATTGAGTGAGACGACTACAGGCTACAACTCTGGGAAACATAGAACTCATATCGAGCACGATAGCTTTAAAAAGCAAAACTTTTTTTGAAATTTCTACTTTCACCCAAGGCATACACGGTTGAACAAACAGATTACATCTCCTCTCCCCAACAGTACTGCACAAGTCTATCCATTCTGACCTTTTTATTCATTTGACCTTTCATCCATGGATGTTCCAACATCTGTCTTGGGCTGGGCCTCTTTCTATTATCTTTGATTAGTGACACCTTCAAGAAATCCTTGAAACTGCTACTCCAACAAATATCCTCCTGAGGCTCATCCACCAATGCTGGCTCAAACTCCAAAATGATCAAAAGCAACTCTATTGGAGATATAAGCAGGGTGGGGTCAGATGATGCAAATGGAAAGTAACCCTTTGCACCTTCCATCAGAGTCAAACCTAACGACCACACATCACAAGTGATGGTATACGGTTCGTTCCTTATTCTTTCCGGTGCCATGTAGAACGAAGTTCCTGTGAAAGTTGTTGCCAAGGAGTTGACAACTTCACCGCTAACTCCAAAATCACAAAGCTTCACTTTCCCACTAGAGTCGAGCAAAATATTCTGTGGCTTGATGTCCCTATGCATGATCTTTTGCTGGTTGAGGTACGAGAGCCCACGTAGAACACTTTCTGAAATCTTCCCGAGTACTTTCTCACCAATCCTTCCATCTCTAGATTTGAAGTTTTTGTAAATTGCATCTAACGATCTTCCACCCATGTATTCCATGGAGATACAAATGTTGGCCTCAGATTCGTTAAAGTAGGTCCCATAGTACTTCACAATGTAATCGGATTGGAATGACTTGTTAAAATTTAACTCTCTCACTATTTGTTTTTGAAACTCAGGTGATGGATCGGTCGTGATTGTCTTTAGTGCAAATACCTGACCGGTAGTCTTCAACTGACATTTTTTCACAGATCCTCCATTGCCTTCCCCTAGTATTTCCAACGTTTCTATTTGGTCCAATGCAGATATAGTTTTCCATTGTGTCTCTGTTAACTCGTCTATCGGAACATCAAGTAGGCCATCCTGTTCGATATGTTCACCGATGACCAGCTTACCAAAAGAACTTACTAAAGGAGAAGTTCCACTTGCATTGGCGGCACTGCTTGAGTCGTTTCCCTGAGACTGTGAAAGATCGTTTACTATTATAGTTGATGCTGTATCTGTTCTCGTACAGCTTGCGAGGGTCGAATCGCTGTACCTTCTAGCCGCCTCCTCGGAAGGCACAGAAATATTTGGTTGCAGATGATAAGTGTGGTACTGAGCATTCAAATGTGAGAGTGTTGATGACGATGAGGAGTTGAAGCTTGGAATCATGGTAGATGGATCAACCATCACTGGAGTGGAGATGTCCGTGCCTGCCGAGAGAGCTGCAGACGAAGATGATGTCGGGGTTCCTCCTGATGATGCTGCGGTATCTGACACGTTCAAAGTAAGTCTTTGAAGATTGCTGATGTTCCTTCCGCTCCCATTGTCCATGCTGATACCCGTTATTTGAAGTTTAGGGAGCTTCGGCCTGTCAGATCCGGTCTTTTTGTTACCGAGAGAAAGTGACGGCATGTCATACATGTTCGACGACGATCGTGTATTATTTGTTGAGTCAGACCCCATCAGACTCGGCAATGCTGATGATGACGCTGGTGCTGAGAAATTGGTTATATTTAAAGCGGGAAGTTTTGGTCTTGTTGAAGCAGGTTTGTTAGTGCTCGAACCTGGCGGGCGCAATAATGGGGGTGTTGCCATAATTGTCAGATCGATGTGGTCTATTTTCGGCGTATAAGGGGTATTTGCATTGATGTTTGGAATCAATTATCCAAGTGGTGTATATGGAGCGTCTATCTGGTAGGCAGGTTGAAAAGCGAGACTTGAAACAACTGATGTAACGAATAAGAATCTCTGCTGTGCCTCGATTCCGAAGTGATTTGATGGATCTTTCAAAATTGGAACTATCCAGAGTCGAAGATGGTATTATTGGTATATTTTTCAAGCAAGAAAAGCTAATGTCTAGAAGGAAACCAAAACAGAACAAAACCCTTTACTAAAGCAGCATCAACCAGAAGTGGAAGAGTGATTGTGTTTTGAAGGTTCTTTTTGGGTAGGTTCAAAACATCTCCTTCCAAAGATCCTCTGAAATCTATCTCCTCACACATTCACCTCCTTATTATCTACTATTATTTGGTGGTGATCCGTGCGGCACACAGGCACAGGCTCACAGAGACACACCCTTGCACACACTTTTCCTGTATTTTACTGCTGCTACCACTTTCACTTTGATGCTCGCTACCTACCATGGATTCCGTCTAATATACAAGTTCTCTTTTTGTTCGATCTTTTTGGCTTCTAACGATACTATGGTATACAGGTGAATCACTTCTTTGCCCTCTTCTTGGCAGCAGCTTTAGGCTTACTCTTGACCGCCTTGATCAACTTATCCTTCTTCAAGTCTATCTTTCCTTCATCATTTCCATCTTCGTCATCTTTCTTATCATTGTTGACATCATCGTCAACATAATCCTCAAAGTCGGGTCTTGGGGCTGACCCTCTTCCTGTCATTGTGACTGAATCACCTGTTCTGTAGATTATGGTTGGATGCGTGTACGAGTTGTACTTTCTTGTGAACTGAGTCTTGACTGCAGTTGGAATCTTTTTTAGAGTCTGCTCCATACGGCCGTTGTTCCCAACCCCGAAGTCCATCATATTATCCCAATCCTCCTTCGTTAAATAGTAGTTGTCCATCAACTCTAGTACCTCTTCTATACCATCCCCACCCTTGGAGACCAGCGGGTCAGATAACATCTTGATCAAGTATGGAATATACGTCAGTCTCAACTCTTGGTTATTCGTCATTGTCCTTGTTGAAGAATGGTACTGTAGCTCCTGTAAAATTCTGTTGTACTTTGAAGTCTTTGAGTTTTGACCTAGCCATGAGGCAAACATGATTCTTCCCTGTGGAGAACCAGCAATGTAAGACCCAGGTAAGACGGATGAAGCTATAGCGTGGAATGGTGCCAACGACCAATGCTGCTCACCACCTCTGATCAATTGACTCACCAGATCTGCCTGTGAGATGGAGTTGGAGGCCCTTTCTAGCATTTCCAAATGTGCAAGCTTTTGATGCTGAGGGGCAATGCTATTCAACTTTGAGGGCCTGACAATCCTGTAATTTTCATGAATCATCAATGGGGTTATGTCCATGTCGTTGAAGTATAAGTTGATCTTTTCGTTCAAGTTATAGGCCGAATTATTCCCGTAAGCACTTGCACTGAGTAGCTTTCCAACGATATCAAATGGTTTCAGCACAACTTCTTTTTTCCATGACTGTTGAATCTGCTTGGTATCACCATAGTCGAGATTCTTCTGGGTTCTTGCAACTGTAGACATGATGTTGATAATTTGTCTAATATCGTTATGGGTGATGGAAACCAACTGGTCAATAACGTTGGGGTCCAGCTTCAAACTTTCCCTATGAGCAATCGTCAATAGTCTCGACTTCATCTCTTTTGCGGTTGGCCTTCTCCATGTCAAATCAAAACAACTCTTATCAAAAGTTCTCATCTTTGGTAATGACTTGTCATTACAGATCAAGATCATAGGAGTGTTAGTGATTCTACAGAATTGAGAGAGTTGACCAGCACCACCATGATCACCACTGGACATACCATCAACTTCATCCATGATCAGAACAATCTTTTTGTTGTTTGCTTCGCCGGATTGCAATTGGTTGAAATATCCAACAACAGAGGTGTTACTCAATGACGACTTCAAGGCTTCGTTCAATTGCTTCTTTGACCTAACGTCCGATGCATTCTTCTCAATGACATCATAACCCAATGATTTGGCGACAAGATGTGCAGCCGTGGTCTTACCGATTCCTGGAGGCCCACTAATCATGACAGCTCTAAAGGAGCTAATACCACCACTTAGAGTAAAACTGTTTCTCTTTTGCAAGTCGAACCAGTTCTTCAGCCAGTCATGCAACATTTCAACGTTACCCTTATTACCACAAATTTGTCTCATTTCAGTAGGAGCATATCTCACGGTCCAGAGTTTCTCACTATCGGGCTTGTCTGACAACTTTTCAAAAATCGGCGGCTCACTGGCGTTGCCACCATGAAGCTTCTTTGCCTTTGCTTCCCTCTCTTTCCTCACTCTCTCCTGCTCTTTTTTGTACTCAGCTTCTTCCCTTTTTGCCTCTTCAATGGCCAACCTGCTCTCCGCCTCTTTTTTTGCAAGCATTTGCTGAGCGGCATCTCCACTTCCACCATCGGGAGGCATCTTACCGATGAGTTCGAGGAATCCTTCCTCGTCAATACACTTTATCTTCTTATCCTTTATTGTTTGTAATTTTTTAGGACCTGCATCACGGCCAATGACGACAAGGCTGGTCTTTCCACTGATAGATTTGGTCACTTTGCCTCCATACTTGGCCGATATTCTCTCACACTCTTCACGGTCTATGGATGGTAAGACACCGGTGAAGACAATTGTAAGACCGTTCAAACAGTTAGGACGTCCTTCAGGAATAATACGAGATTCCAAAGATGGTGGTGGAGCATCTTGCTGTTCCTTTTTTGCTTTCAATTGCCAGAATGTCAAAGATTGGGTTTCTGGTGAAACTTCCAAGTACGATGGATCCGCGTCCGGTATGGTCTGTAAGACTTCCTGTGCTGATGGTCCCGAGACAGGGGAAGATTGTATCTTAGGTGCTGGAGTAGGCTGTGGCTTCACTGGTGTTCTCTTTTGTTTCACTGGAGATGGCGAATCATCCAGACTGATTGGCTTAGCCTTTTGTCCTCGTGGTGCCCTTGGGGTTCTTTGCTTTGGCTTCACCTCTTCTTCAAGGTCAAAATTGTCATGGTGATCCCCATCACTTTTATAGTCACTTTCAGGATCATCAAATTTATCATCTGGCTCAAAATCAGAGTCAAGATCAATCACTTCTTCTTCTCTCTTGATTGCCTTACGCTTTTTTGTAGGTGGTTGCTCTTCCGTTTTCGGAGCTGATGGAGCAAAATACCGCGAATCGGTCGAAGGAGAGGGCGTTGGATCCTCTGATGGCTTCCTCTTCAATTTGACCTATAGTGTGTTTGTTATAATTGTTTGAATCAATGTTAGTAGGGACGAAAGCAAGGGGCAGAGGACATTAATGTAGGATCGACTGTCATGATCTGAAACGTACCTTTTTCACGGCTGACTTTCCAAAGAAGTCATCGATTTTAACCATGTTGTAGACGGTCCAATTGTTAACTCTCTTGTATTTTAAAGGACTCGCCACTTGCAATTGGGATCAACTCGAAAGTTGAAATAGATATGAAGGCCTTTAAGTCGGAGAAGTAGGTCGTAGGTCGGTTATTAACCTGAACAGCTAGCAGTTGCTTACGCGTAGCAGAAAACACACAGCTGAACCGTCGATCGTTTTGCAAAGTTTTGCAAAACCTCATCACGTGATATTTATCATGTGATTTTTCATGTTCTTCGAGATCTTTCCAGATTGATACCGACCGAATCCTTATTATCCTTATCGGAGGGTGCTCTTGGATGTTTATGTAGATCTATATATACAACTTTGTATTCTCAATAACGTACCTTTTTGGCATCTAGCTACATTGGAATTCAATTTATCTACCTCAACTGTTTGAATTCTACGATCTACCTAGTTCACCTTACCACAGTTAGAGTCAAACCATCACTTATACCGTACAGGGCATACTACTGAACTAGAATCTTCGCCCTTTTACAAGTAATGTTTGGATCAACGCTAGCGGGCAGACCAGTCCAGCTGGCAGAGCAGGTCGAGCCTCTCAAGTTTGTCATGAAATATACTCAGCTTCCACCAAAACTTCTGTTTCATCTTTCCATGTTCATCTTACCGGGGATACCGTTTGACCCGAACTATACTGCTTTAATTTTCTATCAATTCCAGAAAAATGGGGTACCAACTCAAGAATTCAAACTGTTAGGTGGGCTATCCACCAGCAAGCAAAGTGCAATTTTCAAAATAAATCCTGGTGCTTCCAATGAAGGCACAGCGAGTCACATAGGAGGTGCAAACGAAGGTGATATTGATATTGACATGGACTTGGATAAGGATACCACTGGTGCAGGTGCCAGCGGTTCGATGAGTACAATTTCAACTATATCAAACACAGATTTGCTGATAGGGATATCGGTAGAAACGAACGACGCTGCAAGTTTACAGCTGGTACAGCTGAGAGAACAACAACAGCAACAGATTGCTACTTCATCTTCATCGAAAATCACCCCAATACCACCACCAGAAGTGGCATTATCTACCTCTGATATTCCACTTACGAAAGATCAGATCGAGTCCATTTCAAATAAGATCATCAACAATGCATATAACTTTTTGAGTTCATTCGTTGACGATAACAACAATGTCGCAATCAGCAAGTTCAATCTTTGGTGGAATAAGTTCAAAATGAAGATGGCTAACGATCCTACATTCTTGGACAATCTTAATTGAACTTGACCGAAATACTTTCCCTTCATAATGCCCATTTTTTAATACTAATTACATGACAGCTTATATTGCTTCCATTTCTATAAAGTCTATTTACAATCGCCAAAGTACCTAACTCTGTCTAACACTTCGTCAGAACCCAAAATCTCTATCATTGTTGGTAAGTCTGTACCAGAGTTATCTCCACTAATCGCATATCTCAACGTCTGGAACACATGTTTCTTCTTCAGGTCTAAACGATCGACCAATATGTACTCAATCAGGCCATCCAGCTCCTTAAGATCAGCATACTTCAGGATGTTTTGTAGTATGAAAGTGACCTGCTCGTCTGTAATCTTGGCTTTCTTCAAAAGAACCCCCCTGTTGTAATCGGGCTTGGCAAAGAAGTAAGAGAACTGATCCGAATACAAATCACTCAACTTGGTTAGCGATGGCCCCACTTTACTTAACACTTTGGAAGTGTAGTCTCTTGTTACATTTTCATTTGCAAATGTCTCTTTGATGACAGGGTACACTTCGTTCAACCCTTCTTCCAGATAATCCGGATCATTTTTCAGCTTCATGGTGAGATACTGTTTGTTCAAATAATCCAACTTGCTGAAATCAACTTTGGCATTACCCGTCGTCAATCCCTCCAAGCTAAACACCTTCTCAAGCTGTTTCAAGCTGTATACTTCTTGAACTTTCTCTCCTTGCTCTCTCTTTGGGGACCAGCCAAACAACACACTGAAGTTCACCAAAGCTTCGCCCAAATAACCACTCTTCCTCAAAGACATAATATCAATGTCTCCGGATCTCTTGGAAAGCTTTTTGTTTTCAAGGGTGGTGAGCAATGGAATATGCACAAACTGTGGAGTCTCCCAATTGAAGGCATTGTAAAGCGATATATGCTTCGCTGTGGAAGCAAGCCACTCCTCACCTCTAACAACATGTGTAATCTTCATCAAATGATCATCCACAACATTTGCGAAATGATAAGTCGGTAGCCCATCACTCTTCAACAAAATTGGATCCTCAAACCTCCTATCGTTAACATTGATCTGAGGCTGATGATCGACCCATCCGTGCAACAGATCTAAAAATTTGGGATACCGATCAGGAGAGACAAACCTGACGGTAAACTCCCTCTTTTCTTTATTTGCCAGCCTATCACTCTCCTCCTTCGAGTAGTGCAGATGGCAGTGCCTATCGTAAGACACGGTCGTTGGAGGCTTCAACAGTCTCGCAGAATCCCTCAAGCCGTTCAACCTTTCCTTATCGCAAAAACACCTATACGCCAATCCTTTACTTAAAAGTTCATCCACATATTTCTTGTATATGTCGGATCTGACAGATTGCTTATATGGAGCATACGGTCCTCCTTCCTCTGGGCCTTCGTCAATCTTCAGTCCTAACCAACGGAGCGTGTCGTAGATCGACTGTTCAGCATTGGGCACAAGACGATTCTGATCTGTGTCTTCTAATCTAAGTAGGAACTGTCCATTTGTAGATTTTGCAAGGAGGTAGTTGTACAGTGCCGTTCTCAAAGAGCCTAGATGGAGGAAGCCTGTTGGCGATGGTGCAAACCTCGCACGAACGGGCGTATCTGGTTGTTTCAAGTATGGTGACTTGTTGGCGTTAATTGCAGAGCTATCTAGGACTAGATCCTCTTCTTGCTTGATTTCATTCTTCTTCCGGAGAGTGAACTTCTTCGATGCTGGTTTTGTAGAGAGAAACCTTCGTGAAAGTGAAGTGAGTTTTGAATTTTTCACCTGGGATCGTATCAGCGCTGGGATTGGCATGTTGGGAGTTGCCGCCGAGTAGATTAACAGAAGTATCAGCACTCAGTCATATAGACTATCCATCTTTTGATTCGTTTCCTAGAGTTGTCGTTTCTGTTCAGTTCAAACGGGACGATGGACTGTTAGATCAACATCAACCTGGAGATGAAGATAGGCCAAATGGGTGCAGAGGTGCACAATGCATTTTTCACCCCAGATTTGCCAACTTTTCAGTGGAAAAGTTTTTCTCTTTTTTAATTATTTAACTGTTTCTATAAGTAACAGGCCCTTCTTTTGATTACCATCACCAAAGATCATCATATTCAACTACATTTATTGGAATCGAACTGTGATTCTTCAGTTGTTTTAATTACTCTAGGGCTAGACCAATTAAATCGCCTTCCTACATCGCACGCATTCATCTATCTCAACTAGATTGCATCTTATTGCTCCCCACTTTCTGCCTCTCCTCCCTTCGTCTCAAACAAGCACATAGCAACCAACAGATATGAACGCTTCAAGTACAACATCATCTTTCAGCATAGACCCTATCGGGGTTCAAAGGATTGCTAGGGCAAAGTTAAACGCTTATAGGTCGTTTGCTGTTGAAGAGGATGTTGAGTTTTGCCCTGCTATCAACAGTGCATTTCTGATCCAGGAACCAAAGAAGAGTCTGGACGCCCAAGGTCAGACTAATGGACATATCGATTCGGTGTCTTTATTTAAAATATTAGCGGCTGCAAATCAACAGCAACCTCAAGAGTCTCAAAAATCATCTACTGATGGTTCATCCCTAGCGGCAGCTGAAAGATCCATGTCTCTTCTCAAACAGCTGACCAATTCGCAACAGACTCGCTCCCCTCCTCCGAACATGAGAAGAACTCCAATCTCACAGCAGCAAAAAAATCCGTATTCATCCGATTCATATTCATCTTCATCGCCAAGCAAAGCTTCAAACTCAAACTACAGCTCAAACTCACCATCTTCATTCTCATCTCCTCATTCGCACGCCTTGAAAATCGTTCATCCATCAACGAAGCCAGGATATTACTCGCAACAGCAAAAGCAACAAGCTTACTCCAATGGCAGCGCATCGAGCGTCTCGAGCAGAATAGATAATGCTACTGTTGGGTGGTGATGACTGTTCTCTTCACCCTCTTCTTTTTGCATCTAAATATCAGGTGGCCACTATACCCTTCTTTCAATTGACTACAGATGCGATACCACCATTTGCAACCCGTTTTGTATTTCTTTGGTTGATTATATTCACCGTTCATTAATTCTCTCTTATTCTCTCTTATTCTTTTGGTTTACCAATTTCACCGTTCATTAATCTCTCACTTTTTTCCTACTCCTCGCTGCTTCATTCGACTTCCTCCATCAAAAATGCATTCTTCAACCCTGTTCGTTTATTGTTGTTTTCTTATTGCTCACTTTCTCTTTTAGAGTCATTCTCTGTCTACGAATTTTATCTTTTCTCAAGCGATCATGCTGCTTGTCTGACTTTTCCTTCTTTCAACATTGGTTTCAACGTGCAAACCAAAGCTATCTTAAACCTAAATAGAACGTATATAACGAAGAAGAGACTGCTCACTTCAAAATAATCAATAAAAAAAGTAACACTAAAACCAAGACAAAAATGGTAAACCATTCACCATTCTTCTTCACCCCCTCACTAAACTTGGTCAACCTACCCCTGCCTTTCCTCAACTTTCCATCTACCCTGCTCACCCCACTTTCCAAATCGTCTAGTAACACGAGATGCTCGTTCAGCTCGTCGTTGATCGAAAGTGATATCTCCTGCTGTCTGGAGACGGATTGCGACAGCGAATTCACTATGGAGTCCTGCGACAGTAGTTCTTGTTGGTTGTTTATGAAAAGCTGTCTGTTATTCATGGACATCGGATCAGAGGCAATGGAAGAGACTGACGAGTCCAGTGATGCCATGTCATCATCCGAGTTTGTGATTTGAAAAAGGTTGTCTTTCGATGGATCCAGTGGAGTCATCGTAGGTTCATCCCTATAGGGCTTGAACGGTTGTTTTATGTCTTGCACCAAGTTTGGATTTGAGGCTGGATCAATTAAATTCGCTTTGAACCTCACAGATTTGGATTTTTTCACTTTTGGTAGTTGTTGCTCTTGGCTGCTTGCCTGTCGCTGTGTCTGTTGACGCCTCTCCTCTCGTTCGGCCAGTCTTGCCTCCAATTTGGAGTGTTTTATTTGGTACTTCTCCAAGGGGAATGGAAGGTCCGATGGCCGTATCTTTGATAGTTCCACATTGTAGGCTGCCATCTCTTTTTCAAGCCTATTATGGAACTCCTTGAATTCATCGTCATCATCCTCATCGGAGTCTTCTTCATCATCATTATTCCGGCTGCTGAGATGATCAATCAAAAGAACCTCTATATATTTGAACACATTGATCGTTTTGTTGATGGTCAATATCAGTTCGTCATCAGTTGAAAGCTTCGCTGTGGCGTCATCTCCCTCGTTATCGCTGTTGCCTGGCTGCAACGATCCTAGCGTTCGGTAGTCCTCTATATTCTCCTGTAGCTCCTCTTGAAGAAGTTTTAGCTTCAAGAACTGTTGTTTAATTGTAGCCATCTAGTGATTGGTTCGCTTTGATGATTGAGAACACGAAAAGGTATTGAAGAAAGAAGGAAACATGGAGTTATCAATTGAAACATCCGTTCTTACTTTTAGCGGGATGGGGATGTGTTGATGTCATTTTACACATGTAAGCTTCTCAACGGGCACAGCAGGGCAGAACAAAATTTACCGGGCAGCTGCAGCAGGGATTTCTGTACATGCGGTAAGCAGTAAGGGAGGGGCAATTGATATCTCCGAAGCCTTCCCCTTCTTTGCTTTTGAGTTATTCGAAAACCTACCTAAACCAGGATCAAACTACAAGGTGAACTTCGCTTCCAATGAATAAATATTGACAAAGATACATACCAATATGTGTTTGAAAAAGTCTACAACTCAAAACCAATTATACCGGCTGCTCGATGGGGACATACTTCTCAGTGATACCCATCTCCAAGAACTCGGTAGAGTCAGTGTTTGGAACGGTGATCCATCTACCGGCTAATATGCAGTGGATCGACATGTCCTCATGATAATACAAATTGGTCAATAACTTGGGAGTGATCAAAAAGTACTGTGATGACCCCTCGCTGGAACATGCCTTTTTAACAATCAATTCATGTATCAACCTCTCATTCTTTGAATCCATACCTTGATTGATCTCGTCCACAACTCTAAACGGCGTATTGGTCAACCCTTGCAAAGAGTTCAAGAATACTGCTGTAGTTGCAGACTTCTCACCACCTGATTGTTGTGCAGCATTGAGCTGGGACAATTCTTGGTTATCTCTGAAACTCACCATAATTTTCAACTTCCATTCGGCAAAGTTCTCAGATTCGCTGTCCAATTGCACATCACCTGCACTTGCCACCGTCGCCAAGTCTGTCCCAAAATCGTCAGCTATGGTCTTGATGATTGCAAGTAGTTTTGGTTTCCACACGGAAACAAGCTCTACCGTCTGGTCTTCCAAATAATTCATTTCAGATTCAACTTGAGGTAGTCTCACCTCTCTGGAAGCAATTTGAGATTCATTTTCCTTTAGTTTATCGTGGTATGCCTCATCGCCATTAACCCTGGACAACTTCATCTTGGAACGGATACTTCCCAATTCATCAGCCAAACCTTTCATTGTCAATTTACCTTCTTCCTTCAACCGTTTACCCAAATCTCTCAAACCTTGCTTTTCCTCCTCTGTATAGGCTTGCACTCGCTCAGTGTAAGTTGTTGCAATAACAGTATACTCCGCTTTGACTCTGCGGTAAGCATCCTGTGCTTCTCGTATCTCGTTTTCCAACGATTCAGCAGCCTGAGTGATGGATTCTTTCAAAACTGTCGCCGATATTATTTTGTTGTTTTCCTGAATGATGGCGACCTTGGCATCAAATATCTTCTCGCTCAAGCTGTGGACACGCAATAGCTCCTGCTCTATAAGCTCAAAGTTGAGCAGTTTTTGAGTCTCTGTAGCTTCCATTTTTTCCAACAATTTCAACGACTCCCCCTTTTCATCTTTGTCGATCATTGATTTGAGATCCTTCTTTGTTCTCTTCAATCTGGCTCTCAATGTTTCCAAAGAAGTTTCGTACTTTTTGCGATCTGCCTGTGCCTTCAAATCTTTTGAGATTCTAGCTGCAAGTCTCTCCCTCATCTCCTGTAACACGCTGAGTGCTTTGGACTTTGCTTCTATTTCTTCAATGACAGGCGTGACACTTTCTTTGATGGTTTCTATTCTTTGGTTCAATTGTGCAATCCTTTCGTTCAACTCCTGCTTGACCTCATCTGATAAACCATCTGAGAATATACGCGCAATCATTCTGAAACTCTTGATGTTTGCACTGACTTGTTTCTTTCCAAAGTTTGAAGTTGAAAAATTGTACACGGAGTCATATGAAATATACTTGTTGATAGGAAGTTTCTCGTGAATGATTTTGGAATAGAGATTTTCCTTTTGATCGAGTGAGATGTCATTGAACGAGACTGGGATAAGATGAAGCATTTCATTCTCGCAAAGCATTTGGATAACCTCCGGGGGGCCATTTATAAAGTCAGTCATTAGTCCATCAAACCCAAAACCTTTAACCATTTGTGTGGAAAGTGGTTGGTCACTCCTGTTCCTGTTTCCAAGTGTTCTGATACTTGCGAGTCTTCCAATTTCAGGAAACTTCTCATACAAGAGACGTGTAAGTTTTTTGTATTCGTCTTGACTGGTAACAGTAAAAGCTGTTTGATTTTGGTATCTGATAACCTGTTCTAGGGCTGGTGCATATCGTCTGTCTTTCAAGGAGACCGTCAAAATCGGAGGTTCAAAATACGTAATCCCTTCTTTTGCTGCAGTTCTTCTCAACAATTCCACAATTCTGATCAATGGTCCAAAACGTCTTTCATCTAGTGTGGCAAGCTTGTCTTTAGAGTCCAACTTCGACTTGGTCTCTTTGATTCTGACAGTTAGCTTTTCAATTTCTCGGGATGACGTTTCCTTCCGTTGCTTTAATGTCTGTATAGGTTCTTGTTCATCTATACATTTTTCATCCAATGCTTCCTTTTCGGCCCTCAATTCTGTGACATTCTCTTTAGACAAAACATCAATCTTGGCAACATTTTCTTGTACCTTTCTGTATTCATCAGCTAGATGTTTGTACTTCGTACGAAGGTTCTCAATGTTGAGGCTCAATGAGCTTCTATTGTCTCGCAAACTCTCTATCCTCTTGTCGAGGAGTTTGATCTCTTTCAAAAGCTCTTGAATTCTTTGGTTTGATTTTTGTTGTTTCTTTTCATACTTTAGGACCTTGTTCTCAACATCTTCAACCCCGGCATCAAAGCTGCTCAGTGCTTCCTCGATCGGTCTAACTTTCTCAAAATGTAGTTTTAGTTTTTCATCGATTTCTTTTATTCGTGCTTTGAATCCATCTCTTTCAGTCCTCTTGTCTAGCATTTGAACGTATGGTTCCAGATTTAGATGTAGATTCAGTTCCTTTTCCAACGACTGGTATTCTTCAAACATGTTGGCCTTCGCTTGTAAATCATCGTGTGTGGCTTTGAGTTGTTCCATTTCATTTGTTAAGGATTCGAACTCCTTAATTTTCTCTTGCTTGTCTGTGTAAAGCTGGTTCAAAAGTACGTGCTGTTCAAGAAGTTCACCATCACCATATGATCTTTCAATTTCCCTCAATAACTCTTCTGGTTTCAAAGAGGCAAATTTTGCAACCCTATCTTGAGGTAGAAACTGGCAAAGGTTGTCCAACTGTATGTTGTACTCCTTCAAGAGCTTTTTGATTTGTGTCTCCGTTGAGGATCTTCCATTTATCCACCAGTTTGACTTTGCCTTTTGATTCAACTCTCTCTTGATGAGAATGGTAGAACTCCCTTTCCCTTTGAGCTCCAACTCAATGCTACCTTGAGTTTGTCCGACCTTGATGAATTGATCGGCATTCATAGAGGCCTTCCCCAAAAAATCCAACTTTCCGGCCAACCCTATACAGACGGCACAGACAAAGGTTGATTTACCGGTACCGTTTGGACCTATAATCATATTCATGGAAGGGCCAAAATGGAACTCAGTCAGTGTGTAAGACATGAAATTCTTTAGTTTTGCACGGATGATGGAGCCCGGGGCGAATCGAGAGAGTGGAGGTTCATACTTGATCTTTGATCTCTTGTTTGTGTAGTCTGCCAAATCAAAGGTTTGTTGCACCTCTGAGGCCAACCGTGCAGTCATTATTTATTGGTGACTACAATTCAGAAGATTGTTGGTTTGATAATGGTTGTTATGATTCAGGAAAAAGAGAGAAATAAGGGTATAAACAGAGTGGGAAGCTCTTGTTAAAGACGAGAAAGATAAACATGTCTCAGGTATCCTCTTTCTCTTGATGCGTAACGCGTATATTGACACCAGCCACGCTGCTGTCGTTACAAGCCACATAAATGTGGCGCATGTAAACCCAAGGACCCAAACGATGAAAATTCTAAAATAACATCCCACCCACTTCACTTTAACTTGTTCAATCTTAGCAGAGTCCACCACAAGTACTAGAAAGATCAGAATATTTATCATAATCGTCTTTGAATACTGCTAGAGCAAACAGTCTGACAAGGGAAGTAACACTGATAACTCCAAATGATGCTGCTTTCACTCAGGTTGCCAATGGTGCAGGCCAGAAGAATTGCAGTTTCTTCATCTCCAATACCGTTCATGCTGAGGCCAACGATATCCCTTACGAGATCATTCGTCACAACGAGGCACTTCTTACAGCAGCAGCCGAAACAAACTACACCTCAAGACTCTGAACCATTAAACAGGCAACAGCCTGTCAAGAAGGCCCTACCAAGACTCACGCCTGAAGAGTACCGTATACTGAGAGATCAATACTACGACAAGAAGGATGAAATCGGTAGGAAATCATCCACCTACTATTCCATCTCTTTAGCATTGGTCTTTCTTGCCCTTTCATTTGCGTCTGTTCCATTGTATAGAGCCATCTGTCAAAGGACAGGATGGGGTGGTACCCCAATGACGGATCAGACCAAGATTACACCGGACAAACTTGTGCCAATAGATACCGACAAGAGGATCCGTGTCTCGTTTACCGCCGAGACTTCGAGGTTACTCCCTTGGAAGTTCATCCCTCAACAGCGTGAGGTTTTCCTCGTTCCTGGTGAGACAGCCTTGGCTTTTTACAAGGCTCGTAATACAAGCGATAGGGATATCACCGGTATGGCAACGTACTCCGTGACTCCCGATCATGTTGCTCCTTACTTCAACAAGATTCAGTGTTTCTGTTTTGAGGAGCAAAGATTGGCCGCTGGTGAAGAGGTTGACATGCCTCTATTCTTTTTCATCGATCCTGATTTTGCCCAAGATCCAAGCATGAGAAACATTGATGATATTGTGTTGCACTACACTTTCTTCAAGGCCACCCACGATAAGGATCATGAAAGTATTATGAAGGAGGAAGATGAAAAGAAGAAGAGAAAGATGCTGGAGGATCAAGAAAAGAGACAAATCGAAGAGAAACTGTGAACCACTAGTTGAACAGAATTTTACTCTGATAGGTTTCCAGGCGCCATGTATATATTTACCTGTATAAAGTTTTAAAAGGAATGAATGCTTTAAAGTGGAGCTGTAGTGATATGATTATGAAGGAGAAAATCGGGCGGGTTATATAAAAGGTGAACTGAACAGTTTAAATGTATTTTGGTTATTAGATTCTATTGCTAGTCAGCAATTACTCTGGACCGTCGATCATGATCTTGATGGCCTTACCTTCCTTTGAGAACTCGTAAGCCTTGACTGCATCTTCAAACTTGAATCTGTGTGTGATCAATGGCTTAACGACAACCTTACCAGATGCAATCAGTTCAACGGCAATCTTGTAGTCGTCAACGCAGTATCTGAAAACACCCTTGATCGTCAATTCGTTCTCGGCAAGGTATGCCATTGGGAATCCGCTCAAAGTTGGAGCACCCATACCAACCTGGACGTATCTACCCTTCTTTTCCAAGAGCTGGATACAGTTGGCAATGCAGTACTGGTTTCCGGTGGCATCTATACCAACTGTTGGACGGTAACCGTCCCACTGTTCGGAGATGAACTGCTTGATCTCTTCGAGGGACTTACCCTTTGAGTTGAAAGCATGAGTGGCATAGCCGTTCTCTAGAGCAAACTGCAACTTGTCCTCGATGATATCAATGATGAGAACCTTGGAAGCACCAAAGGCCTTACCTGCAGCGGCACAGAGCAAACCAACAGGACCAGCACCAAAGACAACCAAAGAATCACCCACTGTGATCTGTGCTAGTCTTGTTGCATGTGTGGCAACCGACAATGGTTCAACCAATGCACCTTCTTCCAAGGTGACATGTTCTGGCAACTTGACACAGAAGTCTTCTGGCAACAGGTAGTATTTACATAGGGTTCCATCGTATGGAGGAGTAGCAGCAAATGCCATCTCTGGACAGAGGTTGTAGTTTCCAGACTTGTATTCGTAGGACTGTCTCGATGGAATACCCGGTTCACAGGCGACATGATCGCCAACTTGCAAAGTGGTAACCTTGTCACCAACTTCAACGATGACACCGGCAGATTCGTGGCCTAGAACCATTGGAGATGTAACGACAAAGGAACCACAGTTACCATGCTCGTAGTAGTGAACATCGGAACCACATAGACCGGTCTTCTTGATGGCGATCTTGACGTAGTATGGATCTTCAATCTTTGGAACCGGTCTATCTTCAAAGGTGATCTCACCGATCTTTTGCAAAACGACGGAAAGGTTATCGGACATTATTTGATAGTTTGTTTGTAGTTGTTGAGTGGAATGTGTGTCTTGAGCAAAAGAAAGCTATGAGGAGAAAACGACAAACCAATTGGCAAAGAAACGAAGGAAAGTTGAAAGGTTTTTATATGGGGTGACGGCCGGAGATTGAACAGTCAAAGTTTGTTGAGATTGAGAGGACAATAACAGCGGACTTTTTTCAAGCGCTGCAGTGGGGCCGTGCCCGTGGGGAAGAAGCACGACGGCAGGACTTCCGTTTTGGGATACTTACCATTTCCTGGCTGCCTCGAGAAGAGCAGAGCTCAAAAGAGAAGTCACGTAACTCTGTACCACCAACCACTTAACAAGGGTTGAATCATTGGTGTAACAAGATACTGTCAATTGGTGGTTGATCATTGCAGGTACTAAAATCATTTTGGTTGTCAATGTCATCTGGTAGTATGGACGGACTTCCAGCTTGGGGTTTTTTGGTGATTCGTTAGATAAGCAGGGGATCCTCAAGGGATAAGCAAGGGTTATGAAAGATTGGAAATCTTTAGGGACTTAAAGGGTTTGTATTAGGTCGATATAAGAAGGAGGGGGAAAAAGGAAAAGCATAATAAAGTGAAACGAATAAATAAATAACAAACGTATGGCAGCTATGAAGTTTTGGAGAGGAGGCACACAGGTTTGGTCTTTTATATCGGTGTTGACCCAACCAATCAATCCTTGTAGTAGGAACCTCTGAAGAAGTCCATGGTTGTGGTGAACACAACCAACAAGATACCACCACCAGGACCCAATCTCAAAACCTTTGGTAGGAAACCCTTGTACAAGGCACTAAAACCTTCCTCTTTCAAGATGATTCCCAAGGATGGAACTGTCCAGTTGTACTTACGTGCAACACCTTCAACGATTGGAGTGTTTTGGATTCTCGACTTGACAACGTCGAACGGAGTGTTGATGACAGTACCAAAAGTACCACCGATGGCACCACTGATCAAATCGTTGATGGTCTTCTCGGTCTTGTTTTCAGCCTTTGGTAGTAGGGATCTCACCTGGAAGATGACACCGAAATAACCAGCATTCCAAGCAATGTGTCTCCATAAGGTTGCTTCCAAACCGTTGTACAGGGCCAAGACACCCTCCTGCTTGACGATTGCCTTGACAACGTCACCCATACCTTTGTACTTTGAGGTCTTGTCCTGTAGTCTGATCTTGACCAATTCGAACGGAACAACGACAAAGGACTCGGTGGCACCGGCAGTGGCACCTGTTAGGATGGCCAACGGTTGGGTCATCTCTGACACTCCAAAGGCTCTCTTGTAAACCTTACCCCATTCGTCGTTGGCGGCGAACTTGGTTGCTCTCTTTGGAGCCTCCATCAAGATTGGGGCAGAGATACCACGGTACAACCTCGAAAAGCCTTCCTGCTTGACAATCTTGGATATGCAATCCACAATTCCTGTATATTCGGCCTGGGCACCGGAACCAACCTGCAACTGGATTCTTGTCTTGACAACATCCAACGGGTACATCACCAGAATCTCGGAGACTCCAGCAATGGCACCTGCTGCAAATTGATAGATGAATGGTAATGGTCTCTCGTCGGTCGACATGGTTGTATGTGAGATTTGGAGATGATTGAGGATCCTAGTGAAAAAGAAGCCTTGTTATCAACGTTCTATAAAGTTCACCGTACTCTTTTCTGAAAAGTTGGTATGTCCAATCTGAGATCTGAAAAAAGGGTGTTTTGCGTCCGTCAATAGGAGACGCTTTTGCCAGATGAAAAATTTATGGTGGCCGTTGCCGGAAGAGACGTATTGTGCGCCTATTGTACTGTGTGGGCGGGATCGTACGTGATTGATTGTACGTTGATGCTCTGGCGGTGTGGGAAGACTGAACGTTGAGATCCGAACAGGTGCTGTTGTGGCGTTTGGATGATTGACTGGATGATTAAATGTGTGTCTAAAATCTTTGTGATTCAATACACAGAGACAGGAAGAAAGAGAGAGATAGCGGCTAATTATACAGGTGGGTACTTGTAGAGAGCGCGGGGATGGAATAGGAGTATCGTATCTACCTGAGAGAGCAGTCTCTACCTGGTCTATTCAATGGCTGGAGGTGTATCAGTAGACGGATAGGTTTACTGGAGAAAAGAGAGAAACATACAAAGTCGATAAAAATGAAACGTTTGGAAGGATGTGGGTTCAGTTAAATACTCTTGCAAAGATTTGGAGAATCGGTGTGGCTTCTCAGCACCAATTCTTTCACCTGTAGGCTAAATGGGTTATTGCGATCTACACAACGTATGGTGATCACACAGTTATCCATCCCATACTCAACCTTTCTCAATGGTAAAAGGAGGGGATCAGAAACGGAGGAACTCCAAAAGGAGCAGAGGAAAAGGAGAGGGGTAAAATGACCAAACGTTGCAATTTTTCCGGGGCCTGCCCTGACGTGCACGTGATCATTGCACGTGACATGTGCATTCTCTTAACTTTTCAGAAGACCAAAACTGTGTCAAACTCTCATCTTTCTTATCAAAATCGTACGATTTGTACAAATTCCTCTTTACTCAAAAGCTTGGGAAAGGTACTATACCTATAGGCTTCGATGCATGCAGTTGGGAACCAATTGACGAGTAACTCATTGTGTTTTCTTCTAGACCCTGCATGTTTGTAGCGAGAGTACAGCAGGAGCAAAACGGTTAAGGTTATCCATCTCTAATCCATGTGCAGGAAGCACAATTGATCAAGCTTGATATAGTAGGTCATCTGTAAGAGAAGACTTGTTGAGAAATCGCAGTCTTCTCAAATCATGCTGCTGTTTAAGCATATTATAATGCTGGCAGCTAATTAAAGTGGAATTTGAAATCAAGACTGTTTCATTTTTGCAGCCTGGACAGGTTCAAAAGGGGATGATTGAGCGATTGATTGAACGATTTACTGAATGATTGATCCGAATTGCACGGGTTGTGTATTGTGTAGTGTAGAGGTGACTCTATCACAACGTTACTGGAAGCAAAACGGCTCACTGCTTAGTTCGAACCGATCAAGCCCGCTGGGCTGGCTGGCGGCTGATGTCAAGAAGATTCGATTTGAAAGTGATGATGGTCTGTTTGGGCTATCCATGCAAACAGATCTCGCTTGGCAGTGAGTGGCGCTTTCCTTTCTACATGCTTCCATGTAATTGATTAGACTGACAGCTAGCTAATTAAGAATTTTCATCAAGTTCAATGTCAATCCCTCAGATACAATCATCCAGTCGTTTGACTGAACTAACGTGAATCAACAACATCAATCGGATCAACCATCAACAATGAATCATCATCAATCCAGCTGTTATCAGAGGAAGACGAGCAAGCCAGCCAATTGGAGCAACAATTCCCGAAAAAGTTTTTCCACCCAGAAGCTCTAAAGCCGGGACCGCACTATTGGTAGAGAGAATAGGCGTGACTGCCTGGCTTTGCTGCCTGCCCGTGCGGGGATTGGCGGCCGGCGCCCACAGAATATTCCCCGGGGTTAGAAAAGAAGCTGCCAGGCAGACTTTTCGCACTTCAAATTGTTTCTTTTCCCCCTATATAATATGTGCCACAGCTCGCTATTTTCCACACGCCTAGTGGCAACTCGGATACATATATTTGTTTGCCTCTATATATACACACATTATCTTCTTCTTCTATTGCTATCACCATCCTTTGTTCTTTTCGTTGAAATAAGCTGTTTAATATCCCATATCAACTATTAGTCATTGAATAGGAAACTTACACAAAGCAAAGCAACCAATCGCATCCACCTACACCCAACTCACTCAACGCTACACCACATACATCTCCAATAATGTTCTCAAGACAATTAGTCAGATCAACGACACAGCTCTCAAGAAGAGCAGCCATTGCCGTTCAAAGGCCTCTACCTCTAGTCCAACAGCAACAACCATCACAGATACAACAACAGTTCAAAAGATTCTACCATCCAAAAGTTATCGAACACTACCAAAACCCAAGAAACGTTGGAACGATGGATAAGTCCCTGTCCAACGTTGGTACAGGCCTTGTTGGTGCTCCTGCCTGTGGAGATGTCATGAGACTACAGATCAAGGTTAACGACGAAACTGGAGTCATTGAAGATGTCAAGTTCAAAACCTTTGGCTGTGGTTCTGCCATTGCATCTTCCAGTTTTGCCACCGAATTGGTCAAAGGTATGACCATTGACGAGGCTGCAAACATCAAGAACTCTACAATTGCAAAGGAACTCTCCTTGCCTCCTGTCAAGTTGCACTGTTCAATGTTGGCAGAAGACGCCATCAAGAGTGCTATCAAGGACTACAAGACTAAGAGAAACACAAGACTACAACCAACCCTAGGTCCTGAGGCAACTGCTGGTTCTGTTGCTACAGAATCAGCCAGTGCTGCTGCTCACATTTGATTTTGAGAGATTATCCTTATCGTTCTTTTCTACTCTTTTGTGCTCTTTTGTTGATAATTGACTCCGACTGATCAACTGACAAACGGATGGTTCATCACTCTGCGTGCTTTTTATCCATTCATCAGTCTCTTTGGTCCTCGTACCCCCATCCTATTTATTCCATTTTTCCCGCTTTTTATATGAATACACCACTGCTAATCATGCCAAATTCAAATGTACTGTGTCATTATGTAAATAAAAGGTGTATCATAAAAACTCTACTTCTCCAACTGTAACTCTGCAAGGCTCAACAAACCAACACCATCAACATACTCTTCCCATAGATCTTCACCTTCAACCTTCTCGACTCCATCCTCCCAGTCAAAGTTCGATCCTAACCATTGGCCGTAGTCTGCACTGACACCTTCCACTTCTTCAAATCTGAGGTTGGACCAGAGACTCTTGTAACATCCACCTAGAGCACAGGCATCGCTAAGATCAATCTTGTAGTTGCCCTCGGTGGCACCAAGGATCGAACAGTACTTACGAACAATCGAAAGGTTCGATGAGGATCCACCAACAAAGTACACTTTCTTGGGTCTGGCAACAAGCGCCTTGTCCGATTGAACCACTCCATCCGATTGTATATCTTTCGAATACTGGTGTAATCTATCAACAATCGTTTGTTCCTCAACAGTCAGCTTTTGGGCTTCCACCTCTTCCCCTTCCGTCGATTCCAACATTGGACCGGCACGTAGTCTGCAGGACAACGCTTGGGATTCAACCAACGAGTTCACATCCTCTTCGACGGTCCAGTCGTTGGCCTTGTTCTCAACGAGTTCACCATCGACAAACTTGAAACGTCTCTCGCATGGCTTGGCATTAGGGATGATCTCACCGATGGGAAAGTAGATTCCAAGTTCGTTCTTCCCGTTCAACGGTTCGGCCTTGTCCAAAACCTTGTTGAACTCCAACCATGCCTCGGCACCATGGACCGACCCTTTCTCTATTCCATGCTTGGCGTTGAGCCTATCACGGACAACCTCTCTTGCCAAGGCACCGTTACAGTAGCAGAGCATACCCATGTAGGAGTCGGTCAAACACGGGTGCTTGAACACATGATAGTTCTCACTTGGCTTGTACTGATCGGTGACTAGCAAGACGGTGGTTGAAGTGCCCATCGAAACCAAAATGTCGTTGTTTCCTAATGGCAATGCCAATATCGTTGCCAAGTTGTCACCGGTGAAGGAGTACACCTGACAGTTCGAGCTGAAACCATACTTTGAAACAAAATAGGAACCAACCTGGCCAATTGGAACAACAGGCGAGACCGGTTGGACAGGTCCCAGTTTTGCCTTCAGCTGTTCGATTGCCTTGGAACGTTCTTCGGATGACACCTCTGGATCGATCGTTGGATGGACACCAGCGGCAACGGCAAGTAGATCCGGATCGTACTGCGACTTTTGGATGTCGTAGATGTTCATTCCACAAGCATCCGACTCTTCAATGTTGGTGATTTTCGAGCACAGCAGTGAGGATAGGAAACTCGAAATTAACGAGATCCTATGGGTTGCACGGAAAGTCTCTGGATCGACACGTGTTGCAAGCTTACGGATCTGAGTACCGGTGAAACGATAGTGTGCTCTAGAACCCGTGATTTGACTCAACCCATGGGCACCACCAACGGTGGCTCTTTCAAAGGCCTCAATCTCAGGACCTGTTGAATGATCCTGCCAGTTTGGAGAAGTTTGGAAAGTGAATGCCTCGGGGCATAGTTGATCCTGCAATGGTTTGGAAGGAGTCAAACCGGAGAACAGTTCAGGAGCTTTGGACGACCAAAACACCGAACCATGCTGTTGGCAAGAACCAGAGAGTGCTCTAACCTGGGCAAATGGGAAATCGTCAGCCTGCATCTTGGAAAACACCAAGTCCAAAGCCTCGATCCACATCTCCACAGGCGCGTAGATCTCACCCGTCTTTTCGATCGAAATGACACCTTTCTTTATCGAGTACTTTGCACCAAGCTCGGAATCAAAGTCAACACGGTAGGTCTTATGATGCTTCAAGTTTGCATAGGTGGAAATAATTTTGATCTGTTGGGTTGAAAGGTCGAACCCTAGATAGAGATCGTTGTTGTCCAAAGTCATAACTGTTCTATAAACTGATATCGACGGAGACTGGTTGTTTTGGCTTTAACCAGGTGATTGGATGTCTCTTGTAGATTGGATATGGGGGCACGGCAACGGCAAGCGATAGAACGATGAAGCCTGCAAATGTGTATAGCGTAACTAGTAAGTTTTGTTTGACGAATCCAGCAATGGTACTGATGATGGCACCGATTGTTAGAATGTAGTAGTAGTAAGATTCGGCAGTCTGTTGGCCTCTGTAGTCAATGTTAGCTTCTAAGTATGACTGGATGGATTCCATTATAGAGAAGAACAGATTGGATTTGTAGTTGCAATTTGAAACAGATAAACCTGGAAGATTGATGGAAGACGTACTTTATATTGTCAATTCCACAAGGGAGAATGGAGTGATTCGGACATTCCAATTGTGTAGTATGGAGGTTTGGTATAGAGAACGGTCAGCCAAAGCCAATGCCAAACATGCCACGGCAGAGCAGAGGCATAAAGAACAACGCTACGGGGAGATTGCTGTTTTAGGAAACACTGTTGTGCTGTTGTTGCTGTTGCTGTCGCCGTTGATTATGTAATCCATTACGTGAGCTACCATTATCTTCCAAGTCCACTTTTGACTTTAGATCGGTTTCAACATAACCGGGATGATAGAAGGACAATCAGTGATTGAGAGCAGCTGTTGAAGCACTTTGTTGGTCAGTTTCAAACAGCAATTTGAACCAAACACCTTGGGAATATCAAACGGAAAGAAAAATGTCATTCCGGTGAGAGTTCTTCCATAGGCAAGTGTGGGTTTGATAGTCACCGGTTTCACTTCCTTGCTACCCCTAAACGCAACGCAATTACAGACCAAACCTCCCTCGTTCCATCATTCATATACTATCAACTCTACAAACAGTTGCTGGTTTTTATCGCGTGTGCGTTGAAGCCTGGATCATTGTGTACATCGTCGGTAGCCTATACCGCCCAATAACGGTATCAGCCACTTTTCTCCCTTTGATTCTGTCCCGCTTACCTTTAAGTCTACTCTCGGTTTGGCCCTCTGGATCGTTGATTATATCCTCTCGGTTCATGCGATGTAAGTCGGGGGGGGTCTCGAATACTTCTCTCTACTTCAGAAGCCAGACGCTCTTTTGGGTATAAATGGTCAAAGCCTACTGCCAATCTCTAACCATCAAAGTCATCAAGTACTTTAAAGGAAGGGAGAAAGAAGTTTCCTTTCTTGCGAAGGAATGTCACTCGAACGTCACAACTGTCCTGTGAATAAGCACTACAGTTTGCTGCGCCCTCGCCATTGAAAAGTGATGAAAAGTTGCATCAGATGGGCCTCCACTCCAGTCGTCCTGCTCTTCCTCATCACAACCTCTACTCAATGGTTTCCAAATGTCTTCCTATGTTTTTATACTGTTGCTCTCTTTGTTCGTTCCGTGCCAAGAGTTGTCGGATCATTAAACTCGAGACAGAACTCGGGCAAAAGCCAGATATTGAATTCTTGAAAGGCTCAAGACCATTCAATCGCGTAAAAGCACCCGTACTTTCCCGCTTTCGTGGGACCCGTGTTTCCACGGCCCCGCTACTCAATGGTTTCCAAATGACTTCCTATGTTTTTATACTGTTGCTCTCTTTGTTCCGTGCCAAGAGTTGACGGATCATTAAACTCGAGACAGAACTCAGGCAAGGGCCAGATATTGAACTCTTGAAAGGTTCAAGACCATTCAATCGCGTAAACGCACCCGTATTTTCCCGCTGGCGAGGTACCGCGCCTTGCGGGACTCTTCCGAGCGGGAAACACCAACATCCATGCGTGGCGGGGGCTCCTCCCCATGCCAGCCACACAGCAGCGGAGATCTGTGTCACGGGACTGTGTCTTATGAGTCAATCTTTTTTTTGTCCGTTCCAAGCTTTTACCTGTTTGATTTAACAAGCAAGAATGAAAGGTCATCTAGTTCCATATCGTTTAAGATAAAGTATAAAGGTTGAACGTTATCCTAAATTTGCTATATGCACGTTTCGATAAAGAAAGTTCCGTCAAGGCCAATCTATAGAAGGTGATAATGCTACTGCAAGTGTCTTATGATTCAACATCAGCAACTCTTATCTTCAAAGAAAGAACCAGCACCAGATATTAGAATAGAGTAACATCAGAATCACAAGATCATACTAGCAGTTACTACGGCATCAATCCATAATGCAACCTGAATCAGATATAGAGTCCGTCAGCTCAGATGCAGACGATCAAAGCCGGCAACAGGCAGAAGCCATCTTTAGGACAGAGACAGAGAGGGAAGAATATGATAGTCATGATAGAGAGATCAACAGAGTGGCAACCCTCGAGGCTGCACAGGCGGAAGATGTTCAATCCTTGGCAAAGGCTCTAACAAAGATTCAAACAACGTTACCACCACTGGCAGATGACGATCCATTCTACGACAAACTAACAAACACGCAAAAGAACTATCATGTCTTGATCATTGCATTTACCAACTTCTTATCGCCAGTTTCAAATTTGGCCTTTACACCAGCCATTCCAGAGATTGCATCCGATCTAAACACAACATCTCAAATGATCACTATCACAAATGCAATTTTCAACATCTTCATGGCACTCTCTCCTCTCCTCTTATCTCCTTTGGCCTCAATCTATGGTAAAAAGATCATTCTATTGTTAGGTTCTGTTGGGTTCTTGATAGCCACCATACTTACTGCCGTTTCAGTAAACCTTCCAATGTTTTTCATATTCAGGGCTCTCTCTGCATTGTTTGGTACGTGTTGCTTTAGCGTTGGTGGTGGTATCGTTGGTGATATCAAGAGACCAAAGGAAAGAGGTAGGGCAATGGGATGGATCTTGATCGGTACACAGCTCGGTCCATGTTTTGGTCCTGTTATTGGTGGTTTAATTGTTACCTATGTGAGTTGGAGAGTCATCTTTTGGGTTGTTAGTGGTCTAGCCGTTGTTGATGTTCTTGCCATCTGGTTCTTCTTGAAAGAGACCAGCAGGTTGATACTTGCGGACGAGTTGAAGAAGAGAACTGGAAAGAAGTTTGTTTTTGTCAAGTACAATCCACTAAGGGTGATGTACGCGTTCAGATATATTTCCTTGTTGCTTGCTTCCACCATCAGCGTCTCTTTGACGTACAACATGTACGGATTGTTGACTCCCATTAGATACGTCATGAACCCAAGGTTTGGATTGAGCACCCCTGTTGAAGGTGCATTGTTCTATCTTGCTCCTGGTGCCGGGTATTTGGTAGGAGCTGCGATTGGTGGGCCTTATGCCGACTATATGACCAGGAAATGGATCGAAAAGAGGAACGGTGAAAGGGTTGCTGAGGATAGACTTCGTGCTGCAACACTTGTTCACTGTGTCGTTCAACCATGTGCGATGATCATATATGGGTGGTCGTTGGAGAAGGAGAAAGGTGGTATGGCGCTTCCTATCATTGCCATGTTTTTTTGTGCCGTTGGACAAACGATAACATTCACCTGTGTCAATGCATACTGTATCGACTGTATGCCTGTGTTGAAAGGTGATGCCATTGCATCGAACTACTTTTCTAGGTACTGCATCGGTGGTGCTGTTGCTTCTGCGACATGCTTGCTCCAAATAGAGAACGTTGGTATTGGATGGTCGAGTACCATCAGTGCATTTGTGTTGTTGATGGGTGGACTTGGGGGTCTAGCTTTGGTTCTCTTTGGTGCCAAGCTTAGGGGAAAGGATCTTGAAGTGGTTGAGCGCAACTTCCAAAAGAGAAGGGTGAAAGAAGAAGAGAGAGAGAAGAAAGCTGTGAATTAAGCATTAATAGTCATCTAATAGTTATTAGTAGTCACTGATAATAGAAATAAACATAATAACAAATACCAATGGCCTTCGTTAAGGTAAGGGTAACTAACAGCACTGAAAATATCTGTTGATTTGGTGTTGACAATTCAAATGCAAAATCAGGGCAGTGCACGGGAAGAAGAGAGTGTGGGGTAGAATGACTCTCAGCACAGCCCAATTTTTCACTTTCACATGCGTTCTTCTCTTTTTGCCGTTGCTCCATTTGATTCCCCCTCTTTTTAGCTGAATATCACATGCCTGCTTTTCCCTTGGAACGTGTATAAATATCTACGGTTGTCTTGTTTTCTCAGATACTGTTTCTTTGTTAGCTGCTTCAAAAGTGTAGTTCTACAACAACAACCACTACAAACATTCACTAGAAAAATATCATTCATGTCTTCCACCGTCCTACCAACTTCAAAGGAGCCAAACCCTTCTGACCTCATATGGTCTGAAAGGTTGAAGGTTGACTTTGACATCAACAAGATGCACGCATTTCTTGAAGGCTCCCAATCAAACGCAATTCAGATGCTAAAGATAATGCAACAGATCGAAAGAGACCCTATTCTCAACGTTGGACCAAACTACTACGAACTAAGCAAGGCGGAACACCGTGCGATAACAGCAACCAAGATTGCGAGAATGGCCAAATACATTGAGGTCGATGCACCAGATTTTGAAACTTTTCAAAATAGACTAAACACAATTGCAATCGTTGATCCTCAATTGGGTACCCGTATTGGAGTTCATCTGGGTCTCTTCTTAGGAGCAGTCAAAGGTAACGGAACAGAAGAGCAGTTTCATTATTGGGCTATCGAGCGTGGTGCCTTGTACCTAAAGGGAATATATGGTTGCTTTGCCATGACTGAAATGGCACATGGATCAAACGTTGCAGGTCTTGAGACAACAGCAACTTTCAACAAGTCAAAAAACAGCATTACAATCAACACTCCCCATGTTGGAGCCACCAAATGGTGGATTGGTGGAGCTGCCCATTCGGCTACCCATACAGTCTGTTATGCAAGGTTGATCGTTGAAGGTAAAGATTACGGTGTGAAGACTTTTATAGTCCCACTAAGAGATTCAAACCATGATCTTTGCCCAGGCATCACCATTGGTGACATTGGTGCCAAGATGGGTAGAGACGGTATCGATAATGGATACATCCAATTTACCAACGTGGAGATTCCAAAGGAGTACATGCTTTCAAAATTCACAACCATTGATGAAGATGGTGAAGTTGTTGATCCTCCTTTGGCACAGTTGGCCTACGGTGCATTGCTAGGAGGTAGAGTCACCATGGTTACAGATTCTTTCAGAACGAGCGAACGTTTCATTACAATTGCTTTGAGATACTCTGTTGGTAGAAGACAGTTCGCCAGTAAAGGTGCCAAACTTGAGAATCAGTTGATTAACTATCCTCTACACCAACGCCGTTTGATCCCATATTTGAGTTGGACATATGCAATGTCAATTGCCTCGAATGAGATTCAGCAATACTACAAGAAAACTTTGGAGGAGTTGGATGAAGGTGTCAAGTCTCAAGATTTTGGAAAATTGAAGGTTGCCATTGAACGCTTGAAAACGTTGTTTGGTGATTCTGCCTCTTTGAAATCTACCTGTACCTGGTTGTGTCTCTCGCTCATTGATGAATGCAGACAGTCCTGTGGAGGGCATGGTTATTCGTCATACAGTGGGTTCGCAAAAGGATTTACCGATCACGCTGTGCAGTGTACTTGGGAAGGTGACAACAACGTCTTGGCTCAAAACAGTGGACGTATCACAATACAGAAGATTATGGGCTATCAGAAGACAGGCAAGGCCATTCCAGGTGAATACTCTTTTATTGCCAATGGTTCAAAATCGGGAGAGTTGCTATCCAAGGATAATTTGACTCATTTGGATAAATTATTGGAAGCCTTCAGCGGTATCATCTACAGGCTTGGCTTGGACTCCATTGAGACTTTGAAAAAGAATGGTAACAACTGGGATGCCATCTCGACTGAGAAGCTCGCTCTATCAAAGTTATATGCTGTCAAGTATATGCTATCCAAATGGATCAACAAGCTAAACGGTTTGGAAAAGGATAATGGTGGTATCGATAAGCATTTGGTCTCTTTGGCCCAGATTTTTGCTCTATCCAACATTGAAACACATGGATCGTTGTTCCTACAGTTTGGAATCATTTCTGCTGAAAATTACAAGGCATTGAAAGCTGAACATGATTCTCTACTGCTTAAGGTGAGAGACCAGGTTGTTGGCTTGACCGATGCATTCAAGTTCTCAAACTTTTATATCAATTCAACTTTGGGTGGATACAATGGAGACATCTACAATGAGTACTTGTCAACTGTCAAGAGTCAAAACAATCCATTTGTTACCAAGGCTGATTACTCCTCTGCTTTGGAAGGCATGTTGAACAGAGGAAGCGTTGAAGAAAGACAGAACTTTGAGAGAAGTGACGACGTCTTGAAGAAATTGGGCAACTGATCAGCTGGTCTTTATGTTTATCTTTTTATGCTAGAGTCTAATTATAACCTTGTTTGTGTTTTTGTGTATACTGAAATGAGAATATGTCAATAAGAATGATGATTAAGTAATCGGAAGAAGCATTCGACAACAACATTTTATTCTACTACCCTCCCTTGCATGGTGCTTATCATGCGTAGAAGTATTTTCGTATGCATGATACCTCCCATGCATGATGCGTCTGCAAGGCTGGGGAGGGAGGGCTGTGCAGGACTCTTGAGTTTGGGCTCGTTCGGTTGTTTGAATGTTTAGGTAAGATCTGTCTAAAAATAGAACCCTATTTACTCGCTGGTGTGATATGATTCGGCCCGAGCAGTGAGTGGCATCTGATCCTGATAACTTGTTTCTGTTGATAAGTTCTACAGAATTTGGGTGGCAGAGTCAGAGTGACTGACGTATTTGAATCACCTTTTGGGTTTGGCAATAACGATCTGTTCACAAAGACGTCGTCTTGAGATCCGCTGTTGCAGATGCTACTCTTTAACCAACGTTTGTACTTTCAATGGCATTATAGGTATGCAGCTTTTGGTGTTCTACGTGAGAGCGATCATTCCTAACCTTTGGAGGAGCACTTCCAGTCTCTACTGATCAATTGCGATGTTTTGGGGCACTGCAATACTCCAATGGCAACGGTTACGAGAGTGCCGAATTGAAGCGGATAAAACAGAATCATAGACGAGGAATTGCGCATGTTCAAACACAACAGCGGATCTCGATATATCGTACCAGGCATGAATTTCGAATGATGGCTAACGGTAAAGCTAATCGATAAGTTTTCAAGTCTTTTCTTTTGTAGCGTCCGTAAATCAGCAAAGTAAACTGCGTTAGGCCAAACGAGGGTCCATTTGTTGATCAATTGCAGTTCATTCGGTTAATTCTTGGCCATCAGATCTTCTGAAATCGGAAAGATGATAACATGGCTGTCGCCCTGTTTTAAGCGGCTCGGTGTGGCTTCGAGTTAGCTATCGGTGATACCAGTTCTCAGTTCCGTTTGACCACTCAAGCCCGCACTGACATACAAATGTACAAGATAAGCTGTGGAGTGAAACGAGCAGATGGAAGAAGCTCACAACAATGTGAAAAGCCTATTGGAAGAATGAGTATAAAGGTAGTGTGTCATACTACACAACGCATCTGAAAAATTCCAGCGGAAAGAATGCCAGCCCTACTTTTTATCTTGGCCAGTTCTAAAAATACATATTCAGGGTAAACATTTACTCTCGGTCACGAATTATCGAGCTTTGAAATGTGCAATTACACATGGTAAACAATGCTGAAGCGACTAGAGGTGAGTCGATCATAGTGGATCCACTTTTTGGCGTTGGTAGTAGTAGAGACGGATACAACTGACAGGACATGTGAAGGTGGTTGGTTTTCGCTTGGTGCACCAGCAATCAAGTCCTTAATTTGCCGAAGGCCGCCATCAATGTTGTGTATTTTACAAATCTAGACCCTGGCAATCCATTAGATGTTGTCTGTAGCGACATAACACCAAAAAAATGATGAGAATACAACAGGAGTTGAGCGATCTGTCAGTCATCCCATTGATCTCAATTCAAGGCACAAAAACCAGCCAACTTTACCACCACTCCTTTCAAAAGCAAATATAGCGCCAAATCCAACTTTCGAAATAATATTTTGCTCAGCAGTCGAGCCTCTCGATATAGGTGCATTCACAACTGAAGTATGAAATATGTCATCTTTCTGTTTTGGTTTTTCCAAATCGGGAAACTTTAATGCGTATATGCACGTAATTATGCCCAAAGAGGATAGTTAATTGAGTACGCTCTTCAACTCTTCTAAGAGTTGGCTCGAGTGTATCTATTGTAACCCAACAATAGAATATGATGATCCTCGTGGATCATTGAGGCTTGCTCGAGTATGGAGAAACCAGCCATCCTCGAAAGAATTTGAAGAGCAAGCAATGGAGGCTGAAGTGACAGATTCTTACGGACAGATGAATTTGATATAAATAGAGGATTGAATCCTCTCTTCGTCAACTGATTTTCTTTATTCTTAATTTATTTCATTACTCTCCTCATCATCAAACCATCCGATTGAAGTTTCAAGATACCAATCTACAAACACAACACAACAAAAAACACATTACAAGCAGAACTCCCATAAAAATGCAATACAGATACTCAACCCTAGGTGCTCTATCGCTAGCTTCCACTGCCCTTGCTGCTTACATTCCATCCGAACCATGGACCACTCTGACCCCAGAAGGAACCCTTGCTGGTACCATCACTGACTACGCTTACACCTTCGGTATCTCTATCAACCCAATTACTGCTGAAGCCGCTAAGAGAGTTAAGAGAGACGTTGTCACACAAATTGGCGATGGTCAAATCCAAGCCACCACTGCAACCACCAGTACTAAGGCTGCTGTTGTTACACAAATCGGTGATGGTCAAATCCAAGCTGACACCACTACCAAGAAGACTACTTCCAAGGCTACTACTGCTGCCGTTGTTACACAAATTGGTGATGGTCAAATCCAAGCTGACACCACCACTAAGACTTCCAAGACTACCAAGGCTACTACTGCTGCTGTCGTGACACAAATTGGTGACGGTCAAATTCAAGCTGACACCACTACCAAGACTACTGCCAAGGCTACTACTGCTGCTGTTGTGACACAAATTGGTGACGGTCAAATTCAAGCTGACACCACCACCAAGTCCGCTACTACTGCCGCTGTCGTTACACAGATTGGTGACGGTCAAATTCAAGCTGACACCACCACCACCGCCGGTGTTGTTACGCAAATTGGTGACGGTCAAATTCAAGCTGATACCACCACCACCAGCGCAGGTGTTGTTACACAAATTAGTGACGGACAAGTCCAAGCCTCTACCACAAGCGCTAGTGCTGCTGCGACTGCTTCTGCCGCCGAAGCTGCTCAAGATGACTCATCCAACCCAGTTGATGCCGTTGCTTGTTACAACAAAGATGCTCTTTCCATGCTGTTGAACGACTCTGTCTTGACAGATTCCGCTGGTAGAATTGGTTCCATTGTTGCCAACAGACAATTCCAATTCGATGGTCCACCTCCACAAGCCGGTGCTATCTACGCTGCTGGTTGGTCCATCACTGATGAAGGTAGATTAGCCATTGGTAACAACACTGTCTTCTACCAATGTCTATCTGGTACCTTCTACAACTTGTACGACGAATCTATTGGTGACCAATGTGAGAAGGTCTACTTGGATGTTGTTGACTTAGTCCAGTGTTAAACATAACGATTCACTGACTCTTTCCTCATCATTTCTTCACTCTTCTCTCGTCTCTCATGTTTGTGTACAATAGTTTATAGTTCATAGCCGTGGTTCTTTATTATCATTTACGTCTCTGCATTTCTTTATTTTGGGTTTCATACTTTTTCTTTTATTTATCATTTAGTGTCTCTTCTTTGTATATGAAATTCTTTCAATACATTATGAAAAAAAATCAACATTCTTCTCCATATCTTACCCTGTAGATCATTGATTGAGATGCTTTTGGACAAGTTTCATAGCAAAAATAGCATCCCATCCTAGTATGTGTCTGAGGAAAAAGCCTGTTTCAACCATGATGGAATAGGTGGCTGGTTCTTACTGTTCTGCTACCACATTTCAACGTACCGTGAAAAAGACGTGTACCCTGGCAAAAACCTGTCCATAGTCAGTGCGACATAACCAAAAAATATTCCAGCTAAAAACACCCGTGCACCCTTTTTTTGACCATTTTTCAAAACTTTTCACCAAACTCCTCCCCAGTAGCACACTCTCAACAGTAACAGTAACATCAACATCAACAGAGAACTTTCCAGCCATGGCTCGACAGTTTAAACAGAATCACGGATTCACAGCAGATCGTTGACTCATATCTCTGTTCTTTATTTGCAGTAAAGCGTGACTATCATTGAGGCATCATATCACAGTAGATAGAACCTGTGGAACCTATCTTGAGCTCAAGCACATCATCTCCGTCACCTGGACTCCTTCATTAGCTTTTTGTGACACCACACCAAGCGTCCCCAGAACATAGATTGACTGATAACATAACATCAGTAACTCCATAATGCTTTCGTCGAGAAACCTTGCCAGTTTTGCCAATGATTCCAAGGTGAGTTCTGTGAAAATCATAAACTCACAAGTCTCTCAAGTTCGTTATAGAAGAACGTTGGCATATCCATTCTACTCCAAATCAGGTAATATTCCTGGTGCAAGGCATGGAAAGCAGACCGTTTTCAAGAGACTCATGGATCAATTCATGGGTCCAAAGAATTTCAAGGGAGAATACTACATGAACAAATACACATACCCAAACCAAAATCATACTACAAACTATATTCAACCAAGGACGGAAAGAGGAGTGGCTTTGTTAAGTGCCAAGGATATGGAAGAGGATAATGAAGGTTCTCAGATGGATGAAACCCTTGGTGGCAGTGGTAGAAGACCGGTGAATCCGCTACAGCCATTTCCAATGAACGCCAATTGTCTGACGAATGTCCAACTAAGTAATGAAACCAAACAGCAGATAGTGAACGACGTTGTGAATCTAGGAATGACACTACAAGCGACCGCTTTCAAGTATGGTATCAAGCTACAAAGAGTCGAGGCTGTTGTCAAACTGAACGAGATAGAACAGAAGATGGAAGCCCAAGGCAAGATCACCAAGGATATGCAAAAGATGAGCGGAATACTGTACAAGATGTTCCCGCTTTATGATCCAACCTCGCATGGTGAAAACATGACTGAGATTCCAATTCCTGAAAAGACATTACATGCAAGATTCTTAACTATTGCTGAGTCGGAACCATATGGACCTGTCGATGCAGCAAGGGAGTTTGACTTGGAGCCTGCCTCTGACACTTTGAGGAAGTTGTCAACCGCTGGTGACGAAGCTTCGGATGTTGCTTCCAGACAGAAAAGGGCAAGCAAAACATTCATTGCTCCAATGGTGGAAGGTGAGAGGTTTGCATTCAAGTTTACGGATGCTAAGGTGGGTCATGTTGGTTACAGGTATGGTAAATCCTTCAGAGATACCAGAAGAGATAGAAAGATTGGATTTGATGCTGCTGGTAAGATGATTTACATCTTGGAAAAGGATTAGACATGTCCGGGAGGTACTGTTTGTACCTGCTAATTTTGTAAATAGGATATAATAAGACAACTTCATAACTGGAACGTTACTCATATAAATCAAAGTTGTAAGCGACCTCTTGTTTCTTCTGGTAGCCGTCTGTACGCCAAAGATGATAGTCTGAACAAAAAATTTCAAGTCTCCAGGATGTAGATTGAGATGTTAATTCCTGCAGGACGCTGAAGGGATGGTAGATCCGCTTTCAAAATGCAGCTCCTTATATTGCGGGGCGTTCCCTCATGGCATCTAAACCAACCTGACACGAAAGACCGAATCAATATGTCTTTAGTTATCGGAAGCTACAGACACCAACCGAAAGTGAGTCCGTACTATCCTACGACCGGGCAGTTTTCCAACTTCAAGCCTCTGAACCGTTCAGCAGGTACGAAAGTGGTGAAGAGTAGACATCATGGTACATCAGAACACTATGTGCAAACTTCAACTGGCCTGTGGTTGTTGGACCGTTCAGTTCATCGTTTGGTGTTGATACTTCAAAGAGTAATTATGTCTCCGTTTATTGCGGAGACCTTCTCATGTTGGAAACTATCAATATTGTAGAAGATCAGCCGTCCAGCCAGGGGGCCTCGTCGGCGAGAGCTTGCGATCAGACCGTGACAGGAAACCTTAGCAAGGAAAGCAGGCCTGGTTTTTTCGTGCGGCTCACTCACCTTAAGTTTCTCGAGGAAAGCTTATTTTGGAAAGGCATCGAGGAGACGGAACATTGTGCTTTCGTTGTGTCATTGCAATTGGTTTACTGACACCAAGAAGAATGGTGAACGCTCCAAAGTGACACGACCGTGATGTATTAAGACACAAAAGAGATTAGCTTTGGATCCTTGGAACACTGGGAGGAAGTGTTCGTTACCAGTGCTCGAAAGTCAGGCCAGCTGAAGCTGGAAACTGGGTAGTAAAATGGTACCAAGACTTTCATGACATCATCTCAACTGAACACTAGTTTGCAGACATCACATACATTGCCAGCTTGAAGACTCGTGAAGAGAATAGAGAAAGGCATTTCAATCTCCGTACTCTTCAGGTTTCCTAATGAGGCAGCCTGTTCAGCCAGCGGCGGTGCAAGTAACAACAGCCCGGTAATTGGCACGGGATAGTCTTTCCGCTACTCAATTGATCGACATTCGAATGTATCTCATGAGATTCGACAGTGGTTCTGTCTCCCTGATGTCAGTATTATCCACCTGGTGTCAGTATAATCTGGATGACACGTTTCAAGCACTGATACATTTTTCACGCTTTAGCCTGATTTGAACTAAGTTCATTCGTGTGACCGTTTTCCATCCTATTTTGAATCCATCTCACCGTGTAAATATAGGATACGCTTGTACTGTTGGCATCGCCCTTTGATGTCACAGTAATTATTGTGCATAGCAGCTAAAAATCTTGAAATTTGGTCTTTTGCTCTGCGTTGCGGCTGTTGCCATGCGGCACAACATCACCAAGTCAAGGCTTTAAAAGTGAACGAAAATCAGCGCTAGAAGGAAGTCTTTCTTCCACACATGGAAACATGGAATCACCTATCCGGCCTCCATCTCCTCTCAAATTATCCAAGGAGATATAAAACGTCCATCTAGTGCCGTTGGTCTCGAAGTAAAATGTGCAACTTCAAGCGTAGAAAAAAAAAGATTTAGCTGTGACCCTTAATCTATATTCTGCTTTACCCCATACTTCCAGCTTCCCCTCTCTTGTGTATTCAAGCTTCCTGATTAAGGTGATAAGTTCACAATAGATTATATCTTGCTGTTCTTATCAATCTGTATATATAACCTCCGCAGTTTGCTGACCTCTTGAAATTTGAACTCTACTTCCTGACTCATTCCCTGCTTCCATTCACGTAAGAGCAACAACAACAACGGTAACAAGATGGATACCGATTACCAAATGGCCAATTCCAGCTACATAAAAAGTGAACAGAATACTGTCAAGGAGGCTTTCTACTCGAGCATCGAAGAGATCAACTATGAAGATGATACCACCCATAGAGGTTTGAAATCCCGTCATGTTCAATTGATTGCACTTTCTGGTGCTATCGGTACTGGTCTATTTGTCGGTTCGGGTACAACCTTGTCTGAGACTGGGCCTGCCGCTTTGCTCACGGGATACTGCGTGCTCACCATATTTGTCTGGTCGATAATGAACCAGTTGGGAGAGATGGTTTGCTTCATTCCATTGCCAGGTAAGTCGACATTATTTGCACTTTGTGAAAGGTACACAGGCAACAAATCTTTGGCTTTTGCTGCTGGTATAAACTTGTTTTACGCTCAGTCCCTTTTGATTGCCACGGAAATTACCGCTGGTGCTTGGGTGATTGAGTACTGGATCGACATCAATCCTGCTGTTTGGATCTCCATCTTGTTGTTTTTAATGATTGGGTTGAACTTCCTTGCAGTTAAATTTTATGGTGAGACAGAATTCTGGATTGGTTCTATCAAAATTATAACTCTTATTGGCTTGATCATATTGGGCGTGGTTATATTCTTTGGCTATGGCAACAAAAATTTTGACGGTGTCCTAGGCTTCCACTTTTGGAAGCATCCTGGCCCATTCGTCAATTACTTGGTGAAGAGCAATCAAAACACAGGCAGATTCTTGGCATGTTGGACAGCCATTATTAAGTCGGCTTTTGCGTTCATTCTATCGCCTGAATTGATCACATGTGCAGCTGCTGAGGCTGAAGCTCCTCGTCATAACATGGCGAAGTGTACCAGAAGATTCATCTATCGTTTGGTTGGATTTTACGTTTGTTCTGTTCTAGTCATTGGTGTCATCGTTGCCTCCAATGATCCAAGCTTGATGAGTGCCATTCAAGAGGGCGACTCTTCTGCCAAGGCGTCTCCATTTGTCATTGGGATATCCAACGCGGGGATACCTGTGTTGAACCATATCATAAATGCTGCAATCTTGACTTCTGCCTTTTCCGCCGGTAACTCGTTCTTATATGCCTCCTCCAGAACGTTGCACTCCATGGCTGTCTCCGGCAATGCACCAAAGTTGTTCTCCAAGTGTAACAAGCAAGGTGTTCCATACTATGCCGTTGCTGCTGCTTCGTCGATTGGATTTTTGGCATACTTGAACGTTTCCAATTCCTCAGCGATTGTCTTCACGTGGTTATCCAATATCTCCACTGTGTCGGGTTTCGTCTCGTGGTTGTTTGCCTCAACGACGTATATCAGGTTCAGAAAGGCCTTGAAGTTTCAAAACTTGGATGATAGAGTCACCTTCAGAGTGCCTGGGCAAATTTACGGTGCATATGCTTGTATATTCTTCTTCAGTTTGGTTGCGTTGACCAATGGATACGCTGTATTTTTCGAGTGGAACACCTCTGACTTCTTTGCTGCATATGTTACCCTCCCAATCATTTTGGTGTTGTACCTTGGCCATGCTGTCTATACCAGAAACTTCAGACTTTTTGCTCCTCTTGAAGAGATTGATTGCACTACAGGATTGGATATCATTGAACAGGATAGTGAAGTCTATAGGCCTCCCGTGCCAAAGAACATTGCCGAGAAGGTTTGGTTTTGGATAGCTTAGCACTCCTTTTGCAACTGGAGCATCTCGTGTGTGATATTATGGACTGTATATTTCAAATATGTTATGATTTGAATCAAAAGATATTCTTGTTTTGATCGAATTTGAGTCAGTAAGGGGTAATTTTCTCTTCCTTACAGCGGGAGCTGATATGGAATGGAATGAAATAAAGAAGAAACTCAGCATCAAGTTGTAAGACCGTCATCGAGATGGTCCTCTGGTGACAGAGTCAATTCAACAGTCTTACTAGCACCTGCCACTTTTACATCGCGAAGACCAATTCGTGATAAATTCGGGCCCTCCTTCCATTATAAGACTCTCTCGGTGATTATTACCGCTTTTGGACAAATTTTAATGGCAGGGAAATTTTGAATCTTTAATAAATCTTCCTCTAAGGCTACCAGTGTCATCAAATTGCTTCTAAAAGATGAAGACAGTTTTAACCTATTCAACGATACCAGTTTGGCATTGTCAGTGTCACTAATACGGTCACACGATGGATTTGAAGAACTTCCCCAAAATCCTAACTTGGGTTTTTTAAAATGTTCGATTTATGCACGTTTGAAAATACCACAAAATACTAGATTTTTTTCTGACTAAAACCCCAAAGTACGAGCTCGATCGGTGTAAAAGTGGGGCCAGGAGAATGAAAAAACCATCAAATCTGAAAGGATAGGGCTGAGATGCGAACCTGCTGCCTTAATTTACACTGCATT